>VMKM01001418.1:0-142331 GCA_008360985.2 Macquaria ambigua
GGGGGGGGGGGGGGGGGCTTCGCCTCTGATGAGGGGCACGTCCTCACGGGCGCAGGCCCATTTTTTATTTCTAAAAGTAAACAGGCAGCCTGCGGGGGTCTAGGGGGTTATGGGAAAGGAGGAAACAGTGATGCTAATCAGGCCGGCGCACACTTCCCCCTCCAACAATAAAACAAAACAAGAGTGGAAACACGGAAAAGCGACAGACAACTGTGGAGGAATGGTCTACACCGCTGCCATGGTCCTAGGTTTGAACTGCATAGTGTGATGATAGTTCTGAGGCAAGAGGTGTTAGTCAATAAACAGAGGATAGAGGCAATCTGTTACGACTACATTGTACAATTGTAGGTTTTGAAGTATTTTTAGAAATCTGAATTATCTGAGTTTCTACATAAGACTTCTGAGAAGTGGTTGCATTGTGCATTGAAATCGGGCATGTACAGTAGAGTGACTCTGGAATTTCTATCCCATTATTCAAAATACTGCTTTGCTGAACTAAAAGGACATCATCTAAAAGAATAATTTATGGTGAATACATTTTCTTTTGATAAGCCATTTATTTGAGTGCTTTTCTAAATTGACCTTAAGAAATGTTTCAGTAATTATCCACACCAAAATCTACTGGCTATGTCCCTTGCTTGAAGAAATACCTTTTACTTTCCTGTTAGCATTTTTAAAAGGGATGCTCTGGCTCTAAAGCATCAGTCAAATATGTAGTTTTTAAACGTCCCTGCCCCAGAATTCTACGAGTTTTGTTTCTAGGAAGTGTAAGTGTGGTAAGTTCCTCTTGATAGTGCGGTGACTAATTACAAACCACTTCAGTTGGAGAACAAGCAGTTCTGAAGCACATGCAATCACTGACGGGTGATGATGCAACAGATGCCAGCTCATCAGGAAAGGTGGTGCTTTAATGAATCCTAAGAGAGACCTCCCATTGTTTTAATGTTTATACCATGAGCTTAGCAATATTCACAGACTGTTAACTACAATGAGTGTACACCGGTAATGGTAAGAGTGAATACCTCTTACTGTGTTTCGTAATGTGCGTTCATAGTTGAATCGTCCATCTTGTAGTAGGCAAAGGTCAGTTCTTCCCATTATCACTCAATATAAAGAGCATTTATACAACATTTAACAAAATACAACAACCATCAACTGTATTTTCACAGCCAGATCATTATCTCTCTTATTGAGTGTTGCTACTTACTATAATGTACAACCTTCATTTATTCAATGAGAAATAAATTAAAACCGCAGACTGATGTATTTTCGCTTTAGCTTCGAGGACTAGCGGAGCTTTATCTGAGAGCGCGGTGGTAACAGAGAGGAGGGAGGGCAAGACGAGAAGAGGGAGGTCTGGGAGGCAAAGAGACTCGGAGGGGGGTGGGGATAATTGAATTATCTGCACAATGGAGTGATGGGGGGCACGTGGTGCCGCTAATGGAGGAAGAGATGTGTCCTTTTTAGCGAGGCTAATTGTTCAGAAAAGAGCTGAGCCTTTGTTCAGGGAGGCCCTGCTACTTTCCCAGTGCACTTACATGCACACGATTTAGTGGTGCGCACACACACACAGACACACGCACTCGCTGACACACACACACACACACACACACACACGCTCTCAGAAGAGACTTTGGAATGTGAGGCACAAGAGAAAGATGTACACACACACACACACACACACACACACACACAGGGATACACTGCTCCTGTCCCAGCTAACCCTCTGATCTCAGCAGGGGGACATCCAGCCTGTGGCACCTTCAGACAGCATCCACCACAGATAGAGCTGAGACTGAGCTACTAGACAGAGGCCACAAGGACCCCACTGTTTTACTGTTTTTACTGTCTGCTCTCTCTCTCTCTGTTTGTGTGTGTGTGTGCATGTCCTTCAGCCATCTGTGTGTGTGCTTGAGTGTCTGTACATGAGTGACTGATTGATTATGTGCTAAATGCTGTCTATTCACACAACACACCGAGCCTGTCAGGCCACATCTATTGTCTGTGACGTTTTACACTTTGATTTTGTATCAGCTAAGTCATCATTTCAGATTTCATGTTAGTAAATGTGAAAGAAAGTAAAGCATTGAAATCTAAATACCTAAAGCAACCAAAACTCTTGTGACTTGCTGCGAGGGCACCAACATCAAAGACAAATATCACTTGACAGCTGTATGGATTGCTCTAAATCGAATAACCTTTCAGTTAACTCTGTGAAAAGTAGCAGGTGCAACGGTTACATCTAAGGATTATAGACAGGCAGACAACACAGATGTGCCAGCGAGAGGCAGACAGCGAGCAGGAGAGAGCAGCGAGGAGAGAGAAAGCTGCTTTAGCTAGGGGTGCTATACTGCAAGTGAGTGAAGCCAGTTAACTGTCAAAACCATGGCAACAGCATTTGCCAGGTGAAGAAAAGAGACACTGAAACCAAAACTTGTTTGATCTGGGACATGTGTCCTCAAGTGTACTGGCACACACACTGGTTGGTTGTTTCATGGGTGTAAGACAATTAACAATAATCCTTCTGTCTAAATAGGAAATGACAGTTTGTTTCAACAATAGTTGTTTTTTGGGTTCGTATTGTGCAAAACTTTGACACAAGCAATTCCTACAGTTCATATCGAGATCTCTATGAAGATAAACCGAATGTTTAGTTTTTAACTGTTTCATTTTTTATGGAAATCATTTTCCTCATTGCTGTTCATAATGTGTTTGTCTTCAGGGTCATTGTACACCAGGCTGTCTAAGGGCAATAGAAATGGTCATTGCTCTGAGAAACAGATCAGTAACATACTGTTCTGAGAAAACAGAAAAATATTCAGATGTTTCCTGGCAACAGGAACTTAAGGCAACAAAGCTTTTTGTACTCACTTTGTCAGAAAACTGCAAATTTACTTTACTTTTTTTTTTTTTTTTTTTTTTACAATTTCACGAATAGTTCAGTTTTTACAATATCAGTTTTAGTATGCATTCTGAAAATTAATTGGTAAAAATACAATTTAAGTTTTATAGTACTAAAAAAATCACATGTAAATAAGTGAAGACAGACAGAAAAAACCCCAAATTGAAATGGGCTACAGTGACGCAAGTCCAGATATTAGTCAGCAGCACCATTAAACCCCTAATGGCTGTCCTTAGGCACAAAAGGACCCGGGCTGTCCTTTTAAGAACAGATACGAGGGAGTTCATTAACAGAAAACAAAGAGGTCCAGTCAGAGGGAGTGAGAGACTGACTGACTGACTGACTGAGATGAAGTGAGAGGTACTGTTCCCCCTTCTATTCTTCTCCTCCATCACCCCCTCTACTTTGCCTCTGGTGAGGCAGCTCCTCTCACCGCAGAACCCACCAGCACTCTTCTCAGACGAGGCTCCTATCAGGCCAATGAAACCTGATCCAGGGCTGCTAATGGAGCCGGTGAAGTACCACCGGTTTAAAAATCCATGTGTGATCAATATCCCTGGCTCCCCAGCTTCCATACACACATGCATACAGTACACGCAAAAGTATCATATTGACGTGCATCGTAGGTTGCGCCATATGACTCAACTCTAACAAGGTTGCTTATGATGAGGTTGGATGTAAAGAAAAAGAGGGCTGATGCCTTGGAGAGAACCATTTACATTGTTTCATTAATGAACAAAATACCTGAGTCCACATTATTCCTTCAGTATTTCTTGCTGGAGCTCAATTTTCTTGCTTTTGTTAAAAGCAGTAGGCTCCAGTGGAACTTGTGCGAGAAGTACTATTATAATCTGCTATTACTTTTTCTGTTGCCATGGGAGGTGTTCCCTAATGGCAGTGGTTTGCTCAGAGTGGAGCCTTACTGTGGCTAAAAAGCCCAATCTTTCTCTTGTCTTTGTTCTTTTCCAGTGGCAGAACAAATTCTTGATTCAATTTCCAGTAAGGCATGGTCATTGTTCCTGATTATTGTAGATAAGAAAGCACAAAAGTCAAAAAAAAAAAAAAAAAAGCAATGGAAATGGAGAATTAGAACAGGCAGTTTGCCCTGTTCAAACTGAATTTTCATTGATGGTCTTGGTGACAGGAACCAGTTTGATTGATTTTAATATCCCTACAATTTACCTATTTTTAAACCATGCACTGTATGTATACCTCATTTTCATTTAAGAATAATTATATACATAATAATGTACCTATTTGCAAAGATGTAGCTCGTTACTAATACCTGTAGCTGTGTAAAGAAAAATAGACATGGTTGGTTTATATTGATCAGTACAAGGTGAACAGGAAATACTCTGGGGTGTTTATGAGGGTGAGTTACCAGTTATGAGGAAGTCTGGGCCTGCAGAATATAGGACCCAGACAGTCCGGACTCTCCTTTTAGCTCATGGTTAATGGCTCTTCACACATATACTACCGCTAAAGTGTTTGTGCACAGCTATTTAAAGATCTAAAACCATCTGCAAAGACAGATTGCTTTCTTACTTACCCTCACGCATCACGATATGGTTCCTAAAGTGTTTCTATAAGAGCTCATAATGTGTCAAATATGGCAACCATATTGTACTCCATGCTGTTTTTATCCCCTATAGGATGCCTGTAGTATTCCAGCACAATTCCTTTAGGGACCTATGGTGTAATTTCTAATCTAACTATATTTTTAAAACTCTATTGGGGTTTTTTTTTGGCATGAAAGATGGAGTTGTTGAATTAACTGTTTGCTGTCACATTTGGCTAGTACTGTGGTTAAGCATTACTACAGCTCTTTCGCAGGCTACTCAGCAGCTCTCACATCTCCAGAGTGTTTCTCATCCCTGTAAAACGCGAGTAATTTGCGGGAACATGTAGACTCCTAACTGCGTCTGATGACGTGAAGGGGTCTTGGTACAAGTTGGTTCTCACAGGGACTCGGGGGAGGTGGTAGTAGTGTGTGTGTGTGGGGGTGGGGGTGGAGGCATTGGTGGTGTGAATCAACTGGCAAGTCAGCCCCAAACACCGCCCACTTCAGCTGTCGTCGCACTCCGGCTATGTGCAATGCAACGCCCATATCACGGAGATAGAGAGGAAGGAGTGAGTGTGTGAGTGAGTGAGTAAGAAAGAACGAGGAAAAGAGGGAGTGTGTGTACATGAACCGTAGAGGGAGAGAGGGAAAGAGAAAGATAAGTTAGGAGGAGAAACTGATTTGGTATTTTAGTGTGAGAGGAAAGGTAAAAAAAAAAACAACACAAAACAAATCGGCCAGTAGAATTGAGCGGGGCGCCAAAGGAAGAGAAGATTTTCCCTTATATTGTGTTTTTGGAGCTGTTAGAATAAAAGAGGGACGCGGCGTTATTAAATCACACCGATCTGATGATCATGACGGCAGCTGTCGATATGAAACCGACGTTAACAATCATAAAGGCTGAAAAAATGGACGGTGAGTAATACAACTCTTCTGTGAGAGCTTGACAGCTAACACGAGACTAACGTTACTCCTAAATGTTTCCTTGTAACATAACCAGCTGGTGGCAGATTACGTTGATGTAAACCACAGTGATAAATTTCGGTAATTAGATGCGTTGTGAGGGACATAGCGTCCCGAACGTATTTCAGTGTGAAGACTGTGTTGGTTGCTCAATATTGGACAACACGCAATACTTGAGGAAAATGCAATCACGCCAGAGACTCCACAGACACGCTATTAAGCGCCACTGTGTGTTTTTTGTTGAATGAATCATGCTCTGACCGGTGTGCCTTTTTATAATTTACAACATATTGTTGTGTGTGAAACAAGGGCCCGTATGAAAAAAAAAGTTATTTGTAGACATTCATCACAAAAGTAGACTTAATGATGTCATGTTGGCAAATAAATTGTCACACAACATGGTAACAAATGTGTTTAGTTCATACAACAATTATTGTGACATTTCCAGTGTTTTAATATTATTTCATGTAGCTGACACACTTTCAGACACACTGCATGTTTTAAACTTATCATGGTCTTAACTAATTAATTTATTCAGATTTGCTTTTACATGTATCCTTAAACAGATGTGTAAGTTATGTTTTGTCACATTTTGTATTGAATGTGTGTTGCTCAAATTGACTATTGATACATGCTTTGTAGTTTTGATGTAGCCCACAAGTGATATCCCTCTCTTTCATCCTGCTTTGATCTCACTGGGGATCTATCTCCATCTCCTCTCTCTCCCATCTAAGCACCCATCTCTGACCCTATATCCACTGCCATACTGGGAGAGCCAGGGCATTCTGCCCAGCCGGCATGGGAGACAGGCAGCAGTGCCTAATCTCCCCCCCCCCCTCCTCCTCCCCTCCTCCCCTCCTCCTCCTCCGCAGTGGTTGAAACTGACTTTCCAGAGGGAAGGAGAGGCAGGCTGAGGTGATGAATCTGCAGTGCTGAGGCTTGCCTCTCTGACCCCGCTGCCTGGAAGACTTGGCTTGCTCCAGGGATAGTCCAGGGCACATGCAGGGAAGCCCACAATTGTGAGCTGTGTTTGTGTTTGGCTTTAAACCTTTGTGTGGTTTCACTTCTCATTTTTACACAGGGTGATGTTCCACATGGTGGCATGTTTGGATGATTTGCATTGAGCAGCTTTTTACATGAACTAATCCCCTGTGCTTTTGCAGCTCAGGTGGCGTTGAGCCTGTTGGTAGAGCAGCAAGCATCATGGAAATTTGATACTAATTGCTAGTGTTGACCCATTAAGGGGCTGTGACTCACCACATTAACCACCCTCGCCTCACTGTCAATACCTGCAGAGAATAGATTCACACACACACATCTCGCGAACTCACATAAAAAGTGCTGACAGCTGCAGTTAAGTTGCCAAAGCGTAGCAGTATCTTGCAAAACCATTTCGCAACACTCGCTCCTGCTTACGCTCACTTGGGTGCACTCGGGTCAAACCGTGGCTGCCAAGGAGCAGTTCACAACTTCACACAAACACATCTTTTCTCCGCATCTTTTTCACACACAGACACACACTGTTCTGTTCACTCCTTGGTATTACCATGCTTACAAGATAAGTGTACCACTAATGTCCAAGGCTGCTCCTGATCCTAATAAGACACAACAAGTGATGTTCTGTGTTGCAGCCATGTAAAGGACCATGACAGGCTCTTTGCTTACAACTTGATGAAAGAGACAAGTGCTCCATACAAAGCCAGAATGCATTTGTTGATTTGTTGGATTGTCAAAGTAGCAGCTGTGCCAGTGGACATTGGCTGCTCGGCATTTCACAGTTACAGATGCTGTCTTTTTTTCTTTCTGCAAACATCTGCAACCACATACTGTACATACATACATACCCCACTAACGGGCTTAAGTGGTTTCCAGCCCACCTAACTATATTGTTTGTTTTCCTTTGCGACACAAGTGCAGCCAGTGTCAGCTTACTCAAGGCCTGTCCTCTCTCTCTCCAGCAGAGGTAATTCCTTTTAAAGCGCTCACATGCTGCCAGGGTCAGAGGTGCACCCAAACAAGGCATCTAAGTTTCCACAAAGCTTTTATTTCTCTTTTCAGTTATAGTAGTCAATTCCTGACACAGCACTCTTACTTCAATGTAACCCAGATCATGGTAGCTTGTTATTGAAAGCATCATGTAGCCATAACAAAACTGTCAGCTCTACAGAGACAAGTTTTAAAGATAAGGGAGAGCATTACTTAACGGGGAAGGTGTTCGATTGTGAAATTACAGACATGAAAGCACAAGCACCTCATGTTTCTTTTACTCTTGTACTGCTGAAGTTCTTATTGAGTGTTAAATTATACTCAAGTAAGATTGTTCTGAGCTTATTAAAGTATAGATTTAATACTCAAGAGAGTTGTTTGTTTTAGACTTGAGTGAGTCGTCCCTCTTACTTTCCTTCTCTGTTTGTGAGGCCTGAGGGTCAGGGTTCAGTGAATGACAGGAATGTTTGTGAGCATGCCCTGCTGGGTGGCATGCATGGAGGCATAGAAGGAGCTTGAGTGGGAGGCTCACTTTTATCTGATCAAAACGCTGCTGTTTGCTATAACTGGCATGCCTGATGTGTCTGCTGAGAGCCCTTATAAGGCATCTCGCTCCACGCCCGCCACAAACAGTATGCACACAAGCACACACAGGCCATGCCACATGAGTGACTCTTAGCAAGGTTTCACTGACTTTCTTTTCCAAGGTGCCTCCCATGTTGGTATGGTGCGGAGAGGGGTAGCTTGTGTTAGAACACAGGGTGTTACATAAGGTTCAGGTTTTTGCTTCAGTGTGTTTGTGTCAGCACTCCTTCAGTAGCGCAGTGTAATATATGCCAATGTTTGAGTGTGCGTGGCTGCCTGGCAGCTGTGCAAACACTGTTTGGGTGATCCAGGCTTCTCTTGATGTGGTCCGTCAATGAATCGGACCAAACAGAGCAAACTGGTCCGTTTTTCATCTGATGTGCGCGGTGTCAAACTGAGGACGATATGGTTTGCCAGATCAAAACTTGATAAGTCAGTCCAGTGTTCAGTGCATCACCCATATGTCATTAGGTAGTGTTTGACCAGGCCATGTTTGTGCCTAGAGGGCAACAGATACCAGCTTCCTCAATGGACCTCCCTGTGCTAGTCAGACTTGTCAACAGACTGGGCGGATACTATAGTGAAGTAGCTGTCTGTGAGTTTCCACAATGACCTTGTCTTTCTTTCTTTCTTTCCCGTGCTGCTCAGTGATGCCACTGTGTTACATCAAATGGGTTATCCGCCCATTCAGTCAGCGTTCCATTCATTGCTCTTTCATTCAGCCCGTCATGTGCTGCGTTGCCCATATAAACATAAAACTATTATACTGCGTGGGTCCTATCTCGACGCTTCCCTGGAGACTACATGCCTTAATCTTTGCTTATAAAGCTTAGTCATAAAGTAAGGCGTGTTAGCACCAGATACAGCAGTCTGCTAAATAGTAAGCATATGGTGAGAGAGACAGAGGGGGATGGGGGGGATGGAGAAAGAGAGGCCTTCCAAGGTGTGGTCGACATGATGGTAGTGAATAGTCCTCACTATGCTAAAAAAATGATTTGAGATCAAAATGATTAGAGTGCTTCTCCTTGCAATCAGTCTTCAACAGCTTCTCATTTTACCCACATTCCTCAAAAAGCCAACAACCAAAACAAAGGAGAATATGTTCCTTGGCTGGGGAAATAAAGCATTAACAAGCTTTTTTTGTAACAGACAACTCTTTTCAATCATTCACCCACCCACTCGCACAATTCCTCCTCTAGTGTTCCTCCCCCTCCTTTCCCTTTTTTTCCTCTGTTTCCAATGTCTTTCTGTTGGCCACATGAGTTCCTCTCACGACACCTTGATGTGGTGTGTAGTGAGTTCCTGGTGAGTGCACTTTGTCCCATCCCCAGTCATTCCTTGCTTGTAATCCTTGAGTCATGGCACTAGACGCCTGCTGCACCACACGCCACTGGCTGTCCGACTGTGCGTCTGCTTGGCTCGCTTACTGGTTTCTGCTACCACAGGCCTCTCCCCTCCCTACGTTACCAGTCTGACTGTGAACCCTAACTGGCCTGACGCTGCCCCAAAATGGCTCCACAACCACCCACGCATCTCAGCATTGTCCTGAGTGCTTTCTAACTTTTTTTTGTCCTCTTGTTCTGTTGCTGTTTCTGTTTTATAGTTCCACATTTAGGAGCTGTGTTTCCTATAATGGAATGGAAACTGGGCTAGTTTACAAACACGCCTGCTTTGAGAATCAGTCCACTGTCCTGAAAGGCAGCGGGTTTGTTTTCAACACGGATGTTCAGCTGTCCTCAACGACACCATGTCACTCATTTTGTTCAGTGTATGTTCCAGATTTTCTTCCCTTGTTTTCTCTTTTGTCTGCGTGTGCTGCACACCACCTGTTTTTGGAGTCAGCATGCTGCTTTTGTAATCAGGTGAACAAATGAGGCACAGCCACAGACTTTATGTGTATCAGACCTACAGCATCAGAGTTGTATTGATTGATTGGCCTGCCAAAGTAAAGAATGATAAAGAAGGGTGTGTTTGCGTGGGTGGCTGGCTCTGCTGTGTAGGTGCGACTCTGTGGCGCTCATGATGAGTTGGGCCTCAGTGACGCAGTCAGATGGGAGGCACATGTGTTCTGGCAGCCATGGAGGTGGTCGAGGAATGGGACTCAGTGTACGTTTTTAGGCTGCCTCTTGAGTTTATCTACAAGAGCAAAAGCAGCTGGATTTTTTTGTCTGCCTAGCCTGACCTCCCTAGTATCTGCATTTTTTGCATATTGAAATGAGTTGACTTTACTGACTATGTCTGCTGTCCACATATTCAGAACATAATGAAAACTTGAAAAATTGTCTTTTGGCTTCACATAAACAGAGGTGCTCTGTTTGCTGCTTAAACATGTGTTTGTTTTATGCATAGTTACAACGCAACAGTGACAAGTTCTGACTCAATGAGCAGGAATTTTACAAGATATGGTCAGTGCTTTCATCATGACCAGTCACATTGTCAAATGAAGCAGCATGATATCTGAAGTCCAGTCATTCTTGGATCGAATGAGTCACAGCCTGTCTGTGCGTGCTTATATATATGTGTGTGTGTGTGTGTATTTGTGTGTGTGTGTGTGTGTGTCTGTCTAAGAGAAGAAAGGGAAAAATGGAGAGAGGGAGCTAGAGAAGGTGAGCATGAGTTTACACATCTGCAATGATACGTGCGTGTTTTGGAAATCACTTCCATCTCTTATTGCAAAACACTGGTGTAAATTTCCAGTTATCAAATTGTGGTTTACATCTTTTAGTCAGCCAAGTCAGCTAAAGCTGAGATGTTTCACATCGTCAAGAAAAACAACTTGCATATCTTAAATAAGATAAAGGAAGAGAGATGTAGCCAGATGTTTGATGTTTTATGCTCCTATTAGCCATGGAGCCTTCACTGAGCTTAAAATAGAAGAGTAATTCATCATCTTGAGCTGAAACCATTTTTGCCACTTAGACCTCAAGTCATTTTTAGAGGAAAACAAGAAAGCTGTGAGAAGCGCATTAGCGATTGTAAAACAGAGGTGGAATGTGAGGCACGCAACATGAAAACACTGCGGTCTGGGGGGAATTTATTTATCAAGTATCCATCTGTCGCCCATAGCTTGCCTTCAAACAAGCAACACGCTCTTATATATGTGTGATATGTATAATTGGACCCAGCCACTACAACACATGTATGCGTATGTATTGCACAAAAGAACAGTCGAGTGGCAAACAATCCCGTTGACGTGTGTGTGAATGTGTGGCTATGTACTGTCCCACATAATTCACATTTATATCAGGGACCTGGTTGTGGAATGAATCAGTTTGGACTAAAAATGGGGCAGGCACCATGTTTTGTGGAAAAAATGCAACACAGAGAATAAACAGTTTGTCAGATATGCCGTGTGTTTGGTTTAACGCCTAAACAGTTCCCCCAGAGCATCCCCTGTCTGTTTACAACCAGGATGGAGCCTGGAAGGGCAGCTAGCCTGGATACAGCTATAGGCTAGCACCACCTGCACTCTCCAGTACAGTTCTCGCCTGTCATTTCCCTTTTCTTGCCACTATGCCTGGCACTGATGGATAAAACAAGACAATCAAATCCTTTTGGACTAAGTAGCGCTTTCATGATAAATATTTATTTAGAGATTTGTCTCTACTGTTTGTGGTGTGCTTTAGTGCGTACTGGATTTTAGCTTTTTTCCCCAATGTTATTTCTCTGCCTTCTCAAAGTAATAGAGAACTTGAAGGTTGTGCAATGGGCTGTTGTGAGAAGTACATTACTGTTGCTCAACTTTTAATACTTGAGGCATACCTAAAAACCAGGCCTTTTCATGCTGTTAAAGATCACAGAGCAACAAAGCTTGTAGGCTGTCAAATAAGCAACAAGGAGCCAAATCCTGCTGAAAGCGCCTTGTCTCTGTTTCCCTCGTTCCTCTGGAAAGAAAGAATTTCCATCAAGCTTTTAGCAAAAATATGTTTAGCGTCTGTTGGTGATGGCGCGTATCATTTCAAACTCAGAGGTAATGTCATATCAAGCGCTGAGACTTTGGCATAAACAGTAGAGTTAATGCACTTTCACATCATAAGCTAATATGATTTCAGAGATGGAGGGAGTGGAAGAAAGAAAGACAGCAAGGCAGCTATGGGGTATTAGTCTCACTTATTGTCTGCTTCAGTAGCCGGTATGTCTGTGGTGCTGATGATCCTGGACAACTCTAGTTTCATGGCCAAAGACAGATGTCAGCAGTAGTGGCCTCGTACCGTACAGCTGCTTTACACCACCACAGGCTTGTGCTTCGAGAGGGCAGCCAGAAGCCAGTGGTGGAGACCTCAGAATAAAACTAGTGTTTCAGCACTGCTGTCTGTGATGGTCCTAGTTTGTGCGTTGGATTTCTTTAGGTTAACAGTGTCCTGTGCTGGAGCAGGTTTTGGTCTAGGTCTGGTCTGGCCTCTTCACTTTGGCTTGAGCCAAGCCTACACATCTATTCCTGGTCCTTGGCATTGACATGGAAATCTAAACAGCGGAGCGGCTGGCTGAACAAGCAGCCCTCTCAAAACCAGGCTGCCACCCCGTCCTCCTCCTCCTGCTCCACAGCAGTCCTCAGCCGCCACTTTATCACCCTGTGGCGCTGAATGGGCCCCCTTCATGTTGGTCGGGTTTATGACCCTGCGTTCTCAGACCAGGGGTCCAGATATGGATCTCCATCAAAGGCTCTCTTAGATACCACTGTCACCTCTGGTCTGCTGTGGGTAGACTGGTCTGCCTTAAAGAGCCGATTATAAGCCTTTGGCAAGTAGCCAAGACCTCCTCTCCTTTTCCCTGCACAGCATCGTGACCCCACTGATATGTACCTGTATGCATGTAGGGATATTCAGGAAGGGTATGAGGCCATAGTGGTGGTTCAGAAATGTTTGACCCTTACCTGAACCCACAACTCACCTCACTTCCCTCAGGAAGTGGCAACTTAGCCACAGGAAATTGACTTGCTGATTTAAAAAAAGCCCACCATACACTACAGAAGGGCATAGAGAGGGAGACACGAATTACCACATGCTTTGACACTGATAAAAATAAATGACTATTTGACCCTAAAGTGTTTCACTTTTCAAAAACCCAGCTTTGAATAGCCTTTTAGATGTCATGCTAATTTTTTTTTTCCCCAGCCGACTCGCTTTTCCTCACACCAACACACACTCAGTCATTGGATGAACTCTATAGGGCTATTTATAGCTCAATCGCATGATAGAAAGCATATTGTCCCTTATTTGCTGGGTCTGGTTGCCTGCTCTGCTTGTATCGTTGCATCATTCTGAGTGGAGGCAGCAGTCCAGGCTTTATGAATGAACCGAGTCTCCGCCAGAGGCTGGGAGATGGCACTGATCCCACTGTGATGTCACTCCAGAGACGAGGAGAAGAGAGGAAGCTTTATGAGACCTCCCATTCATTCTTCTGTCTTCTTCTCTCTCTGCTGTGCCCACCCCCAGTTTTCTTGTCCTGTGATGGGCTCATATTACAGGCTGGTGACTCATCCTGCCCCCCCACCTACTCAGTCACCCCTCACCCACCCGAGATGCTCCCTTGCTATCTTCCCTGTCCTGCCCTGCCCAGCCCTGCCTGTTCCAGCCCCACAGACTTTGGCCCCAGTCGCAAAAATCCCAATTTCACGCCCACGCTCTGGCGCACAGGCGGAGAAGGCTGCTAATTTAGTTCATATGTGTGTGTGTGTATGTGTGTTTATATGTGTGTCAATTTAACAGCCTAAGGTGCCAAACAGAACCTCCGTCTAAGGTTGGGTTGGGGCTTGGTCACAAGGGCAGGGCAGCGAAGGTACACAGTCTGTCAGTGAGAATCCCTGGGGGAAAATATCTTCGTCACACTCAGCAGCCTGTCCATTACTCATATCACAGCAAGAGGGGAGTGGCTAATCAATAGCTTTTACTGTACATCCAGACTAAACATCAGTCTCATTTCATCAGTGATTCTTAGAATAGATGAATTATTCCTTCTACATCATTAGGAGAAATTGGTTTCATTTTATTCTTTTCACTCCAGACGCTCTTTTTACTCTGAGTCTTAAAGTCCATAATGTTGCCTGTGAGTTACACCCACTCCCACATTTCGTGAGCTAAGTGGATGGGACTCATTTGCGGACAGACCCACGCCGTCTAATGTGGAAAGTGATGACTTGTGGATGCTCTAACTCTCAGTACATACTGACCATTCTGTATCTAATGGGACTCACAGGCATTGAAATCCTATCAGGACTTCATCATTTACTAGAGATTGTCTAGATCCAAGCTCGCCACTCACACTAATGGATGCATACTGTACATTAGCTCTGCCGCAGATAACTTTCATATGGATCATTCACCATGGAGACTGCTCTATTATCATTGCACTTTTAGGTCTTTTGTTTGCCTTTCAGCCTTGCTGTTCTCTCTGCTTCACTTTTGCAATGTACATAACATACTGTTAAGAAAGTAAAGTGTTTTGTTGAAAGGGAAATTTGTCTTCGTAGAAACTGTCACCTAACAGTCCAAACTTAGAAGACATTTGTTGTGCTTTGAATTGCTGCAAGACTGTAAACAAAAATCCCACTTCAAACTCATTTTAAACAGGGGAAACAAGTCATTCAAAATAAAAACAAAAGAAATCACACAAATTGCAGCTCACATTTTAATTTGCTCTGTAATCATGGTTCACACATTTCTCTCTTTAGAGTGCCTAATGGTAGTTCTTATGCACGATGGTGTTGAGTGTCTTTGATGGAGGATTTAGTGCTAAAGTGGGTTCAAGTCTGTGTGGGCAAGTACAGGCTGGGGCCGCGTTGATAAAAGCGATGGAGAGGGAGGGGCGTAAACGGTTCGAAAGTGCAGACAAACTCCACTCGATCCAGCTTAAATAAACTGCCACATATCGCTCTTGCCTTCACATCAAAGCGTAGACCGTCTGAGCCCCAGTCCCATCTCAGTTTGCAATGTGTATGTTTTTGCTCTACCAGCACTACTTAAAAGAAAAATGAGCTCAGTAGAGGCCTAGACAACCTTGCTGTCAGGGGCAACTTGTACACAAAAAGCTCGCTCAGGTCTTATTTTCATTGCGAAACTCCACGGTTTATTTTGATGTGAGCTGTGTCTGACAATAGTTTAAATGAGGTCTTGTGTGAGACTGTAAAACAGTGTTTATTCTCAGCTCTTCTACCTTGCTTTTACTTCTGACTTGAATGAATAACTTTCTGTTTGTTTGCCAGTGTAACAGAGAGCAATATATTATTACAGGCCTAATTGAATCACATGAAGAAGCAAAGAGCTCTTGTCTGTCCTCTGTCTCGGGCCTGTTGCGAGGTTTCTTTCTTTTAGAGAGAGAAAATAGAGAGGGGGAAAAAAAGAGCCAAAGACAGAAAAAAGAAACTGGGAGACCTAATTTTACAAACAGCCAGACAGACATTGGTTACTTGGGCGAAGGAGGGACAGCTGCTGTGCATTCCAGACGAGGTCGAGACGTCAGCGAGTGGTGAAAACAAGCATGAACTGTATGTTGCCCCAGTGTACTGCTGGCAGATAAAACCACCAGCCAGTGGAGATGCCAGAACATCTGGGTTAGACGAATGGCGGTGCTGTGAGAGGAGTGACACAACTTTTCCTCATCACTACTTTGCCTTCAAGCCAAGTCTTTTGAGATCTGGGTTTTAACGATTTTAATTGACATGCAATGGAGACAGACAAGAAGGATGAGCTGAAGAGAAAGACATGCTGCAAAAGCCTTAAAGAAGCCTTATTGAACCCTTGATTTTGTGTGCACCTTAACCTGCTGAAGCCCCAAGATGTCCTGTTGTGGTCTGCTGCAGTTTTGCCTCACGCACTTCACCCCCCTAAGTTGATACAAGATAATGCTGTCATGTCATACTGCAGGCTCTTAACAGATCATGATATATGTCTGTCTTTGTTGTGTTAATGAGTGTGGGCGCTTTGCAGATTAAATGATAAAGGCATGTCAGTTAACTGGAACTCTATAGGGCCTTTTTGTGTCTATTTACAAGTCATTCGTCGAGTCTTCTTGGCCGGATTAGCTTTTAGCAGTCTATTCTAGTGTTAGTGGCCCGGGGGTCTTTCCCCTTCTCCCCTCATCATCTCTGCTGCGTTGCCCCCTTATCCCACTCTTCTGCAGCCTGGTCAATCTAATTAGATGAGTGCGAGTCATCAGGCACTGTTTAAATCCATCAAAGGGAGCTCTGTTCAGCACTGGGTGCCCACTGGCTGTGAGCAGAGAACAGTAAGCCTAGTGTGTGACTGAGACCCTCGAGTCAGCCCACCCCCCAACTCTCCTAGCCACCCGCCAGCAGCCACGGTGACATCATCACCCCATCCCTCGACCCTTGACCTCTCAGAATGTTTGACCCCATGCTTGGTCTGGTGACAGTAGGCCCTCTGTGTCGGCACAACATGGTAGGAGGGCTAGCAGGGGTCATGGTGTCACTGATGGGCACCAGGCACTGCTCTCCCACCCAGGAGACACGTTAGTGTTTGTAGTATTTATAAATAAATACTTGTGTATTTATTTTAATGCAGAGTGCCAGATGATTGGGATTTGCCTCAAGACCCTGCCTGAAATACCAGAAACTGTAGACCAATGTAAAAAATAGCCACTTGTATGACATTTTCTGAACTGTCCGAACTCACCATTAACTAAATTCTGTTTGTAAACTGCAAAAGATTATTTCCACTATCTGCTATTCAGCTTATTGAAAGATGCACGTGTGTATCATTTTGCAAAAATAGTGCACATGCAGTGTAACCTCAGGTTTTAAACAGTTCAGATCCGACGGTGTGACTACTCCTGTTTAAATAGATCGGCTCTGATACGGAGCCTGTGTCTGTCTAGATGAGATGTAATTGTTGAGCCACGTTGGTGATCACGGTCAGATACAACTGAGTTGATTTTACGTGTGTGCATGTGTGTGTCTGTGTGAATATCTAACTGAACCACATTCACAAGTCTCTCTTTCCTGCCCCCTCTCTGTCTCAATTAAATTTTCCATTCAGCAAGCTTTATCAGCATGAAATATAATACAGGATGCATTGTCGTAGCTTGGGTTGTCAATAATAATTAAAGTGGTATATAATATTGTAATATTAGTAACTGCAATCCCAAATGAAATAGATATTGATATTACTCAAAATAATATCATAATCAATGTTTTTTGTAATTTGTGATTGGCAGATCCGGAGTGTGGAGATGTCCCGCTGCTAACTCCAGGAAGTAAAGAGATGATGTCCCAGGCTCTGAAGGCCACCTTCAGTGGCTTCACAAAGGAACAGCAGCGGCTGGGTATTCCCAAAGGTAAGACTGTCAGCAGCTTGTTTTCTTATTAGTCCCTGTTAACATTTTCATTGGGGAAATTAAATCCTATCAGTAAAGCACGAGCCCTCAAAACCACCTCTACATGTCACATGTCAGGCATGCACATTCGTTAGATCACTTCACATCATGGCCTGCTTTAGATCATTCAGTGAGGGCATCTCTTAGAAGGATTCACTGAAAACCAGGAGACACCCAGTTATTAAAGAAATGGCCTTACATTACATACATTTCAGTCCAGGCAGACTGACTGACTGCAGCATCCAGAGGATCTAGACACAGAGACAGACCGTAAAATAATGAGTTAGCTTCCTAAATGGAGTCTGACCGCAGAGCCTCTTCAGGCTGTTTTGAAACAGTGGGACTTTCAGTATCTGTCTATGTAATCATACTATATCTGCAGACATGATTTTGGCTTGGCATTACCACTGCTGTTTACCACCACCGCTGCCTACCAGTTTGTTGTTGATTGACTTGTTATGGGTAGATACATTTACCACAGAGGCAGTGTGAAAGTTGGCGGAGTAAACAGAGCACAGTACAGAATGTGCTGCAGTGCTAGACCCAGAAAAGTGAAAATTGTATCAGTCACAGGTTGAGATGAATGTTTGAATAAATGTGTAAGTTTAGTGTGTGTGTATGTATGTATGTATGTATGTATGTATGTATGTATGTGTGTGTATATATATATACTGGATGTAAACAGTGAATATAACAATTACCAACTGTGATCCCCTTCAGATCCCAGACAGTGGACAGAAAACCATGTGGCCGCGTGGCTAACGTGGACAGTGAACGAATTCAGTCTGAAGAATGTTGACTTTGACAAATTCTGCATGAACGGAGCCAGCCTGTGTGCGATGGGGAAGGAGCGCTTCCTGGACTTAGCACCTGACTTTGTGGGAGACATCCTCTGGGAACATCTAGAAATGCTTCAGAAAGGTAAGGCCACGTTGGTCTGGAGAAAAATGAATATACTGATTGTTTATGGCATTTCTGCGCAGTATAAGATGGTTTTAAGACAGCGACTTAAAACCATTTTCTCACATACTGCGACACATGCAGTATGTGAGAAAATCTTGCACCACACAGGGTGATATTACTGCTTGCACCAATGTAGGACACTGTTGGCATTTGCTATGGTCACAGGAGCCAAACAGGAAGACACATTTTAGCTCAGGGCATTAATTTTTGATAATGCTGGATGCAGTTACATGATACATGAAAATCAATGACGAGGTCACTGACGCTCGTTCGCTATCTATTTTTCATGAAGAGGATACAAAGCATTACCCCGTCAATGGACTGACCTCCAACTTCCAGGAATCCCGTTATACCTCAGACTACTTTGTCAGTAAGTACTCATCACACTCGTTGTCAGTCACTCTGTGTAATAGCACACGATGCGTGCCTAAAATATGAATGGAAATGAAAGAAGAGGAGTGGTTTAGTGTTGTGAATAAAAGAGTTTGGGTATTTAGTGTAAGAAAAATGTACAAGATAAAAAAAAAATGTTTTGGGATTTAGATCCTAGTAAAAAGCCTGTGTAGCTATGGGTACATACTGACCACATATCATAGGAAATAATATTAGGGTACATGTCTAATCAATAATCTTGCCTCAATTGTGCAAGATTCATCTTATGCACTCAGGGCTGTGTTTTGTTATGGACTATTCACACACTAAGTATTTGGGCAGTAGTTAAGCACAAGAGGGATAATGACTCCACTCTCCTAAGATTGATCTTCCTCCTGTGTTTTGCTCCTTGCTTTCCTTCTCTGCTTTCTATCCAAACTCGTTCCCCTTTGTGTCTCTAGGCTACGGTGTTGAGCATGCTCAGTGTGTCCCTCCTTCTGAATACTCAGAGCCCGGCTTCATCACAGAGTCGTACCAGACACTTCATCCCATCAGCTCGGAGGAATTGCTGACGCTTAAGTATGAGAGCGAATACCCTGCTGTCATCCTACGGGACACACCCCTCAACCCGCTGCAGGGGGACTACTTCTCTGTCAAGCAGGAGGTGGTATCCCCTGACAACATGTGTGTGGGACGCCTCAGCAGAGGTGAGGGGTCACACAGTAGATATGAGGAATATAGTTGATCTCTAAGCACAGCGCAGGATTAGTCTGGAGAAGTGAAGACTCATGTGCTGCATGTCTGTTGTACTCAACAGTTTGTGTGGACTGAGTGGATAAATGTGTCCACATGTGCGCGCATGTGTGATTGCATGTAAATGTGAAGTGTTTGTGTGGGTGTGTGTGTGCGTGTGATCGTGCTGAAGCTACCAGAATCTTGTCATGCCACCTCTCTGGTTGGTTTGTGGTTCAAGCAAACCCGTCTCATACACTCTAGACTGGGTTGGGGAAAAAAAGAAAACTCTATTGTTTTTGTCAGAGTGATACACAAACCGAAGCCACAACGTGTTCTCTCGCCGCCTGTCCCTTATGTAAAACAGTTAAAGTGGTGTAACCTTCAAGAACGTTTTCTTTTTTTTTCTCCTTTCCTTGAGTCAACCTTCTGGGTAAAGAGATAGAGGTGTCATCCTCAGTTAGTAAGCGTGGGGTTTTCTCATGAAACAGTTTGCGTTTCTGAATGCGCATGCTTGTTTTCTCTCCCAGTGACAGTTTACAGAGGAATTAGCAGTATGGTTTACATGTTTTGGCCATAAAGCTAGGATTTTCTTCTCACAAATCTCCAGCTGTATAAATGAATAGCATGTGCCATGTACACTATACAAGCCTCCTGCCAGTGCTTTAAGCATTTGCCTGCAAGGTATGAGGTCCATTCCCCATGCATCACACATACCAAGCTTTTGAGCGTTGCGTTGTGCTCTCCCAACGTGGGAAAGTATTTTGTAGCACAACTGATATCCACATGTGGCTTCAATTTCAGCAGCCGAAGATTTCAGCATCAATCGAGGCGCTGCATTATCTGTCATTTGATAATGACTCACCATTGAATGGCTCCTCTTATCTTTCCCAAGGTCAAAAATAGCAAGGCAATTTGTGTGATTGTCTTCCATTTAAAATCTAATCCAAATGGTGGTTGTAAAAGGGAAATGACGTGTGAAATGGAGAGAGATGTGGCACTGTACGGAACAATATAGCTTAGTGAGAAGGAACATGATTTACTGCTAAGGTGCTGTTTATGTCACTTTCATAAATATTGCTCTACAGAAAACTTACAAGAACAATTAACATTCTTATGCATTGCAGTATCACCTTAAAAAATAGCTACACATCCATTCTTAGAAATGTTTTTTAGAGGAAAAGCAGAGTAAGAAAGTCATACATAATTCAGGCTTTATTAAAGAGTATTTACAGTTTGCTCCTTTTGTAACGACTTTATTTCTCTCTCTCTTGCCATTTTTCACTCGTCCTCCCCTCACAGGTAAGCTCGGTGGCCAGGACTCCTTTGAGAGCATCGAGAGCTTTGAGAGCTGTGACCGATTGACCCAGTCATGGAGCAGCCAGTCTTCATTCAGCAGCCTGCAGCGGGTACCTTCATACGACAGCTTCGACTCAGAAGATTACCCCACTGCCTTGCATGGCCACAAGCCCAAGGGCACTTTCAAAGACTATGTGAGGGAGCGCTCAGACCTCAGCAAGGATAAACCCGTCATCCCAGCGGCCGCACTGGCAGGATACACAGGTAAGATGTCTAGCGGTCATAGTTACAGTACATACATTATAATTTTGTCCTACCTCGAAAAGTGCTGCAGCATTCTATAGACTTTTTTCACAGCAGACATTTTTAAATGTCACAGCGGGGAAAGCACAGGATAACCAATAACATTAATCATAGCTCTGTTCCATTTAGGTGTGCCAGTAAGCTAGCCAGCATGCACAACCCCAGGGTCGTGATGCTGGTGCACCTAAAAGGAATACATGCATTATTAATTTTAATAGTTACAGAATATAACAAAATGTAGAACTATATTATATATTTATTTATTATAGTATTATTGTTAAAAATGCATATGCAAGTGAGCTCAAACATGATAAGAGGTACCGTTAAAGAATAATATTGGTATTTAAGATTATTCCTCCTGATAGTCTGCATGCTGTCAATAGACTTTAAGTCTTGTTTTTCTAGCATCAAAAGACCCTGCTGGTTGAAAAAAATCTCAAAGCTCAATTAAAAGGTTAACAAGTCTTTTTCACTGAATGCATTGGGCAACTATTATTTGCATGTTTACTCTTTTTTTTTTTTTTTTGTGCAGAAAAGGTGCAGAATTTAGTTCCTCCCACCAGTTCTATAGGGAATACAATTCAGTGCAGCTGTAACACGCTTGTTGATGCTCTGCAAAAGCCCCAGATGTGGGGGTGCCTTAACGCACCACTTTTAGACCAAAAGGAAAAAAAAAACACCTTTTACCCTGGCAGCCCGAGTCATGCACATTACAGGAAACAAAATAGATTTTGCTCGTACCTTCTTCTCTTTTCTTCTGTCTTCACCTCTCATCTACCTCCTTGTTATCTGCAGCCCTCATCTCAACCTATTTTTTCCAGGTCGTCCTAGCAACGCTGGTGAAATATAGAAATTATGCCTGCCCCTGCACATAACACCGGAGTAAAATTATCTCTTCATCTCATGAGGCACCTTCAGACTCGTACATGCTCAAAGAGCTGGTTTATGTATGTTCTCATAGTTCAATAAGATGTGGAGATATCTGCAAACTCTTCTGAAGCAAATGCACTATTTTAGCATCTGTCATGGTTTTTGGTCTGAAAGAAGTGCATGAAAAAACTACTACTGTTACTACTTTTAACAGTTTACCAGGAGGTGTATGCTAACACTGAGCCATAAATACTGCTTCTATAATTACATGAACCCAGGAACATAGGAAACTGATATAAATAACTTTTTTTTGGAACGTGTAAGCTGCCTCTGAATGTTAAATATTGTATTAACACATGAAAATTATACTTTCTAAATCATATGTTGCATAAGTAAACGCATAATAATCCTTTGTAGTCATGAGTAGGGGGCTTAGTTCAAGTTGAATCTTTATGACAAGACATTGCTGTTTAAAAATTGGATTGCAAGGAGCGTTGAACAGTTACAGGGTAGACACTGAAGCGCCTCTTAGTGCCAAAGTGTTGGGGACTTTTTCAGCCACGTTTAAATTATAGTCACAAGGCTGTGAGATTGCCAGCATTGGGAAAGGGGAAATCCAAGCACATTTCTCAACGTCATTAACAATGCATACATCAGATATCAACAGACTGTCCCCAAAGTTGGTATGCACGAGTTAACTGGTCATCTGTATGGTTATTAGTTCAAAAGCTGCTCACAGAACAATGAGTCATTCATTCGTAATGATGTTGGAAAGATGTCGTAATGTACCTATAATCAAATAATGGCGAGTAAGACACAGTCTGAAAGCCCCTAGTGACCATTAGAGGCTGTGTTGCTCCCTGCACCCCGTTTGACAAAAGTGGACCGAACCAATAAGCTAAAAATAAATTGATAAGAATAAATATGATGCATAAACTCATGTAGTCAGATGTAAATGGGACCCACAACCAACCAGATAAACATTCTGAATGAACGAGAGAGATTCTTACAGCTTCTGAGATTCATGTAAGTTTTAGTTTGATGAGGAATTTTTAAACAAGCTATGACAACATCTGCCTTTATGAAATTAGCTTTGACAAAATCTGTATTACTAACCTGAGCATGTGAAAATGTCTTCTTCCAAAAACCTTTTCAAATGTACATCACAACATTTACGGACATTACTGACTCCATTTACCGCTTCACTCTTGACGTCTGACATGTATCGGTTATTACGGCAGGATAAATGACTCCAAAGAGCTCATGTGTGAAAGCCTGCCGAGTGTTTTCTGCCTAATGCATAGTAATGCATTCTCACTGAGGAGAATGTGCTTCCTCTAAGCTTTTACACAGTGGGAAAAAGGAAAGATGGGGGGGAAAAAAAATCATACTAAAAGAGAAAAATGTCAAGCAGCCTGTTCTGGCCCTAGCTGTTATTAGGAGCGGCGTAAGGAGAGTGTAGTCCTTCAAAGATGGAAGCACTTTTTGAATGTACGTGTGTGTACGTGTGTGTACGTGTGCGTACATGTGCGTATGTGTGGGTGGAGGAAGAAAGGGAGAGCAAGAGAGAGAGAAAAACCTCAACCAAAAGAAAAAAACAAAAACTCAAACCTCAAAATGAAGAAACAGGCTTTTGTAAAATTCCAAATCGATGTTTATGACAGCTTGACAACTTGCGCTGCTCGGCTTCCTGTCCCAGTCACGGGGTGACAGGTGACACTTGTAGTGAGGACAGGGAGCCTGATAAGGCTGCAGAGAGATAAGTGGAGCTTCGGTTGTCATCGCCGTGGTTTCCTGTGACAATTTGGCATTTACACCTCTGTCTACATTAACATCAGGCAGCCTTACAAAGTGGCGAACTCTCATTATGATACCATGAAAAATGGTAATAATATTGATAATTCATTGTTTAAGTCATTTAAAACACTACATATTAGATATAGTTCCACCTTTTAAAATATGAGAATCATGATTTGTTATTATTACATTACATTTACAAAAAATAATCCATACTATAATCTTCAGTTGCAGCTCCAGTCACCACTCAGCTTTCTTGCTATTGCTGCAAAGACTCATTTAGCGTGCCATGGGTCAGATACTTAACACTGCTGTGAATGCGAGCCCCCACCCACCCCCACCCTTTTTGCCACACTGTATGCTTTTTCAATGAGGCCCATTGTGCATGGAGACTTGTAACATATTTTTGGAAACATTTTTTTTGTCAAAGGGTCGCCTACATTCTGGCGTGAGAGCACAGGGGGCTGGTAAACGGGCACTGTATGACCCTTATGTGGGCTCGCTGTTACAGTAGCAGACTTTTGGAATGCTTTGCAAAGCTTTCTGTCTGAAAGAGACCCAGTGTTACACAGCCACTTATTTTCCAAAGTTGGGGTGGCTGTTGTCATGCACCTTCTCCAATCCTAGCAGGAGTAAAGAGGGCTCGTAAAGCACCATCTCAAGTGTTGAACCCACACGTCTGTTTCCCTGAAAGCTTTTGTTTGTGTTGTATAAGGGTACATTTGGTTTTCTGAGGCACTCGAGAGAGGTGACTTTTGCTTAGCTTCAGTTTTGCTGAGGCGGTGTTCTGCATAGGCAGGTGTGATTTCAACATGCAAGCCTCAGAAGTGGGTGGGTTAGTGTATGTGCTTAAAAACCACAAGATCAAAGTATACTGCAGTGAATCTAGTTCAGAGACAAGACTATACTTTTTTGGGTTGTCTTTGTTCTGCTTTCCCTCCTTTTTTTCCATGAGATGTAATAAGCTGTTGTAATAGCGCTGAAGTTTAGTTTTAAAAGGATATTATATTACTCTTTATTCATGAAAAAATGCAATCCATTATAACATTACAGATGACTTAGCAGCCGCTCTCTTTCTCACACACACGGTCTGTATTCAAGTCCCTAAGATGTGCAGCTGAAGCCTAACGGCAACCCCTCTTATTTTAAACTAGTGATTTCATCAGTATGGAACTCATACAGACACAGACTCTAGATTTGCATACTGCACAGGGCAACTGGCAGACAAGGGAATACATGATGAATGGGACTGTTGTATTTAGGAGGACATTTGGTTCCACTGCTGTACTTCAGTCTGACCCAGATTAGAAGGTTTACTTTGTCCCTCTTCAGACATGAGTGAATCATTGGCATGAATGTTTAACACTTTCATACATAGCAGAATTATACACTGTGCATTTTCAGTCTCCTTTTATCCTTGCAGTGCATTATTATATATTATATATTATTAACAGTATTTAAAGTTTGCATAGTTTTATGCGATGTGCCACCCTTTTGTCAACTCTTGCACTGGAAATCTTCCTTCCAAAAATGTGTTTTACTACTCTTGAATTTCATTTAACATCAACATACCATAGATGCAATGTATTATTATATATAATACAGTACTTTGGAGCATTGAACTAATGATAGGAGTATGGATCTTTATATATTTGCCCAGAGCTCACAAATTAAATCCACAATCCAACCAGTGCCAACAACAATGTGTCTTCTCAGTGTAAATAGCTTTGTTTTTTTTTAATGCACACCTTCTCTCCCATCTGTTCTGCAGGCAGCGGCCCCATCCAGCTGTGGCAGTTTCTTCTGGAGCTGCTGACCGACAAGTCTTGCCAGTCCTTCATCAGCTGGACAGGCGACGGCTGGGAGTTCAAGCTTTCTGACCCAGATGAGGTGAGAGGTCGTGACCCCGCTGGTCACTGCTACACGTGCTGGGAGGTCCTAAGTAGTTAGCCAGATGAACAAGATGTCTTCTGACTTTGTAAAAACGTTTGCATGCCTTGTTTGGCTCCATCAGTCTTTTTTGGAAAGGTTAACTTTGCCAAAGTACTGTTAATTATTCAGCACTTAAAATGTAGATGATTACATTCTCAGATGATTGCCAGATTATTATTTTTTTTAAATTATGGCTTTGATTTGAAATTGAACTAATTTGTTACACATTTATTACATTAGTTTTTATGTAGTTTATGACACATCTTGACATGCTCATTTCCTGCATTGTTTTAGGTTGCTCGGAGGTGGGGCAAGAGGAAAAACAAGCCCAAGATGAACTATGAGAAGCTGAGCCGTGGCCTACGCTACTACTATGACAAGAATATTATCCACAAGACATCGGGGAAACGCTACGTCTACCGCTTTGTCTGTGACTTAAAAAGCCTGCTGGGGTACACTCCCGAGGAGCTCCATGCAATGTTGGACGTAAAGCCCGATACGGACGAGTGAAAGAAAAGAAGAAAAAGGAAGTGAAGACAAAAGTTAAGGAGCCACGTGGACTGGGGCTCATAAAGTGGTCTTAACTGTTTGATAGAGTCGGTAAACCGTTTTTTTGGGGACCAAAATGTTTTTAATGACTAACTGTGGTCTTTGTCAACTTCGAGCTCCTGCCTCTGAGACCATGTTTTAAAAAGAAGGCACAAGCCAAAAGCCTGTATTCATACCCTGTTGCATTTGAGATGTGTGTGCGCGCCTGTGTGTGTGAGCGTGCGTATGTGTGATATGTACCGGTATTATTTAGCAGCTCAAGGCAGATGGAGCGCTATCGGGTAGAGTTCAGGTTCCGTTCTGCCTAAGTAGCACAGTAGGGGAGACAAGAGGACCAAGACAGAAAGTCTGAGAGAACCGAGACAGAAAGAGAGCAAAATAAAATGATTCATTTCATTGTTGGGGTAATCAGAAAGTGGGCAGAAAGTTCCCGCTAAGAAAAAAAAAAACAGTTGCCAAAATGTAAAAACCGAACTAAGGAAGGTATAATGTCATATTTACATACATGCTCACTGTTTCTCTTCAGCAAAGAGAGAGTTTTCAGCTTGGACCAAAAAAGTGTTGTTTGAGGAGTGTATGTTTGTGCCAGTATTATATTATTCATGTTGAGAACACCCAATGTTAACCTAGCAGGCATATATTGGAAAGAATATTTTTCTTATGTTGTCAATGAAGGTAATTACAGTGGAACCAAACATTAGATGCTAAGTTTAACTGTTCTGTTCTCTAGGAGGCTTTAACTGAAATGTGCTGATTCGTTATCAGACAACACTATAGACACTGGCCCTGTGCTTTGTAGGGTGAGAGGACCTGATGAAATTACTCATACCAAGAACTTCTGATAGACAGACAACTGAAAGTAGCCGTTGCTTTAGAAACTGACGCTTTCACCTTTACGTACATGTTTGTCACCTTAGTAGAGACACATATTGTGACTGAAACTTATGCATTTTTGCATATACCACCAGTATTAGCAAACTGTAGACAATCTATGTGGGGAAATTCAGGAGTCTTTAGCAAGAAGAGTTGTTTAATGTGCAGATTAGATGCATAATTTGTCAGTTCACTGTCCATGTTAGTGTTGCTTTAGAAGTGTTATGAATAGTCTTGTGTCTGTATGTCTGTCTGTACAATAAAATCACAGGTGAAAAAGTTGAGGGAGTGATTTTACAAAATCCTAAGAATGTCAGAATTGTTTTTCTTTTGTTATACAGTACATTTTGGCCATAAGGACTCGGCTGCAGTATAGTGTGAGGGTACAGTGTAGGAAAAAGGGACAGGCAATAGAAAAATGTTGACTAGAGAGAATCGGAAGTTGTATGGAATAGATGAAGGTGACTGAAGGGAGTCCGTGGGTACTGCAGGTGATGATCACTTGTGAGGTCCGGCAGAGAAGATGACAGAAATGATGCAAGTTGGCACTGCTTGGAGGTTTGCATTACATGGGTTGTGTACTTCATTTCCCACTACCCTCATGGTTGGCTGCAGCTTTCAGCTGAAACCTCATCGCAAATCGAGATATTTAGGACTGGTGGCAGACATTTGTATTTAAGTTTCAGGTTTGTGTGTTACTTATCTATGAACAAAATAATACTCAGTTCATGGTGAGTAACTCATGTATGATTCCACCCATATTTGTGCAGTTTGCTCGGAACACATGCATAAAGATTCACTGGTTACATTTGAGCAAATTGGCAGCAGTATCCTCCCCAACAGTGGGAACAGTGGCTGTACACTGGCCTTATGGGAAATGCCAAAGTGGAATATCATCTTAGAATACAATGTTATTGTTTACAGTGGCTGAATGTTACCCATATGGATGAAAATAGCTTTTGAGATGTCTATTTGTACAGATTGTATTTCATAATGCTTTATTGAGACCCAGATTACACAAATAAGCAAGAGACAAAGCAGGAATAATAACCAAAACCCATGTGAGGTCTTTGGCCACGGTGCTTCGGGTATCGTCCACAATGTCGGAAGACAGGGACCAGAATTCTCTCACATTTGTGGAAAGTGTTAACTTTTCTTTAACCTATTGTTAATATGTTGGAAAGCACACAGCTTTAGGACAAAGAGAAACGCATTCCCTGATCTGGGTTTCCCACCGAGTGTAGAAAAGAGATGCTGTATACGTTCATAATGTTTAATTAGTTACAAGCGTGTCCGCCATCATCAAGCACTGACTCACGAACCCTCACCCATGCTCATCATCTGACACACAAAATTCAACAAATTAATTAGTAATAACCTGCACTGTACTTTCATTTTCTTTTCTGCATGTTGATGTCAAGGTTTCAAAACATTGTTTTTGTTGTTTTGTTCAGGTTCTTTCTCTGATGTCAGTGTTTTATGTTAGAGAGAGCTTCACAGATTTTTAAACATAATTGTAATGGTTATCAGTGCCCTGGAAAATGTTTTCTCCCCCCCACACACACACAAGATCATAATATTCCTATGGTTGGCTTCTTACGATTAATGTCCTAAAAGAAAACATTCTGTTACCTAAAATGTTAATATTTTGAAGATTATTTTGTCGGGAAAAGATGCTATTGTTAAATGTCACAGATTACAATCTACTGCAGGTCTTATGTATTAATGAACCTTAGTTGGCCAAGTTGACCAGTAGTTTGTGGCATATGCATATCTCAGAATGGATTCAGAAGGAAAACCTTTTTTTGTTTTTGATGTTGTTTTTTTTGTATATTTTATAGTGTCTCTGTATTTTTGTTATGAGATCATTTTTATTGTATTTAGTTCACAAACATTTGAATATTTTTCAATAATTTATATTTTATAAAAGACAAGAGACGCAGACAGCTGGTGCTTTCATGGGAATTTAAAGGTAGCGCAGGACAATGTAATGTAGCGATTTGTTTTGTTTTGTTTGTTTTTTTTATCCTTTTTTTATATAGAAAATAGACCTGTCTGCTAGAGAAAAAAGGCTGATGCTGGCCCATCAATGATTTCTGCTGGAAAGGTTTTATAAACTGTAGCTTCTATTTCTAAAATGTACTTAATGTACTTCAAAATGTTATAAAATATATGTGAACAAAGATTTCACAATTGTGTGTGGTGTTACTGTTTTGATTCATGAAATGTATTATTATTATAGCCTGCTACGCTATATAACATTGACATTTATCAGTGCTATTATAGTGCTATATACTAATATACTAGACTGTTGTTTTGCTATACTATTTAAGTATTATCATTGAAGTAAATTTTACAGTTTTGTATTTTATACCTATTCTGCAGGAAATTGTGTGGTCTAAGATGTGATGTTGACTCATCATCAGCATTGGCTGTTTGATACAGTTCAACATTAAGAGTCATCTACAGAACAAGTAGTATTAAATCACTGAGCAACTCTGAACACATAAATGATTAAATACATTAATTTTTGATTGGATAGATAAATAGATACACACATGATAGATAGATGCTTTCTATGAACAGTTGATTCTGCAGTAGAGTCCCTTACTCAAAGTGGCTTGAATTAGTCAAAAAAATCTCTCCATTGTTGAAATCACCACACTCTGGTCCTTCAAAGGGGGCCTAGGTTCCCTTTGAAGGACATGTGTGCAATGGTGGGTCCCAGTTTTAACGAGTGTGTCCCATGCGCACTGATGAGGTGACGTCAAAACAGAACCAGCAGACCGGGGCCCATTCATGTGCTTTTAACCCCAGGCTCATATAAATTCCACTGTAGATTGAAAACATACAGGGCCATGGCCTGCTGCCCCAAACTGCACAGCTGTTTGGCCCCGCTGCAGCAGCCTAGCAATAAGGCCAACATACAGGTCCATGAGGCTGTTGTTCAGTTTTAGAAAATGGCAATCTGAATGTAAAAAAACAAAACACAATGCACATGAAAATATCTTAAACATAGACAGAACTTTAGAAATGTTCATTTAATTTGGCACAAATTTCCATACATGACATGGAAATGTAATGTTTTACAATGTAAGAATTGCACTGATGCTGATCAAATAAGATACACATACTGAATAAATCACATAAAACAGAATACACATACATGACTGATTTTACATACTTCACACGTAACCCCAAAGCAAACACAACAGAGCTGTCTTCTGTCAAAATCAGACCCATATTCTCCTGTTGGACCAGTTGGACCTGTTGGCGCTCTTGGCATAGGGCAGGCTGAGGTTACCCAGGTGGTTCTTCTCCTGTTCCACCTCCCTCGCTCTGACTGGGCTGATGATCCAGACCAGACGTGATCGCCAGTCAGGTTTTTAAATACTCCGACAGACCTGGAACAAAATCCAAACCATTATGATACCACTCATACCTGCTTATTCCACATCCAAGCCCAGACACAAAGCTGGCTCACGCAGACACACTTTACCCACACTTTTTTCCCCCCCTCATTCAAAGAAAGCTTCCACTGATTTAAAGCAGTGTTTAAAAGTGAAAGACAGCAGAGAGAGACATAAAGAGAAGAGGAAGTCTCTGCAGAAAGTGAGAACTGTAACACCTTGCAGACGCAGAAAAATGTCGGGTGATTTCTGCCTCTCTCGACAAAAAGCATCACCTCCTGTCGTCGGCAGCTTACAGCTCTCTTGACACTGGAATGCGGCCCGTTTGTCAGATTTCAAACCTAAATATTTATCTAAAGGGTCTTAGCTACATCTGTCTCCTGCATGTAGTTTTAACATGACTGAGAAAGACAAGGAGGGAGATTAAATGATGCACTGGTGTGACCATGAAGTTGGGAAATACTGGCCATATTAGGGGCACAATTGCAATAAAACTTGAACGTCTGGAGTGAATTTATTAGGCAGAATCATTAAGTCATCATAACTGCCCTCTGGAGCCATCTTATCAATCTGTTGCATTGAACGAGGTGTTTTTCCTGGTACAGCATTCAGATGATACTGATCAGTGTTCAGTCTGTATATGTCTGTAGAGTTCTCCATGCTTGCACACAACCCATTTTAAGCAGAACCCATTATCACATTAACGGTGCATGCCAAAAGCATCATGGAGTTGCTTTACTAAGCACTTAGATGCTAATGGGTCAAATAGCACTTGTCTGTACTGCCTGTGGGGCGAAATGACAGAGCAAAAAGACTTTTTGAGTTTGAGTTTTGAGTTATTTTCAAGAATACCTATGAGAAGAGGGAAAGGAAACTGAACTATAAATGATGATTGATCGTTGCAGCAGAGCAAACTGCGTCTGTGATTGAGGGTCTGGGAGAAGCACCAGTTATTAGAATTTTTACTTTTATTACTAACCCGTTTAACAAGCCGACAGCAGTATTTAACACCATTTAAATACTTAGTAGCAGAGCTCTCTGTTGCGCTCCATTGCTTTCCAGACATGCACACAACGTGTCCTTTGCCTCGGATCAAGTCTTAATTAGTAGCATAACATTCGAATGAAATAATAGACAGCACTGTGGCTGTGCCAAATTACAGAATCAGTCTTAGCAAATACTAAATACTAAATTGAAAACATGTGGCAGCTAGCAGCACAAAGTTTTGTGGTCCTGACAGTAATTTGTAATAGATTTAGTAAATCTGTCCTTGTATCTCTTAAACCAGTCACACTCATCAGGGCTGGTGAATGGCACCATTTTGTGGTGAAACTGCAGTGTATGTGCACCATAAATCTCCAAAGAAAGTTACATAAATCTCCATATGAGAATGTTACAGTAGATGTGTATGTCATCTAAATGAATTGTAAAGACCAGTGCAGCAGAACTGGTATTTTAATGACACTGAATTAAAGCCTGACCACAGTCTGGCTCCATAGGAAATGTTGTATAGCATTTTTAATTTTACGGACATTAATGGATACAAAAAACATTGGAGGGCACAATACTACACAGTCTAGATGTCATAACTGCAAAATCTCTGTCAGCTTTTAACTTCAGTCTTGATGCTTTAACAGGCTACATTCTTTGGATTTAAGACCTAATGGGTCTCCTGCTATGATAAGGATGAAACACAACTATATCTATCCTTGCTGCCCTAAATTAACATCCACTTCATTGAAAGAGAATCCCTGTGACGCACAAGAGACCAACTCAGTGGTTCCATTACGCAGAGAAGTTGTGAAATATGACCAGTGCGTCCCAGAGGGCCCTGATGGCCCAACTTAAGACTGTTGCCTGGGGATATATTCATGTCACATTGTCCTTCATGGTTGGGCTGACTTGGGCCAGTATGGACTCCAGTGGTGTCCTGGGACAAACATATAAACAGAGTTAGCTCTACCGTGTCTTCTCAAATATGACCCTTCTCATGGATTTCGGGAAGAGAGAGAGACAGACAGATAGGCAGAGAGTTTAGAGTTGATAGAGGTGAACTGTCTTCTGCATAAGGTTTTGGACACTAGTGCGCTTGGCTAGTATGAATATGTCCATGCTAGTCATTTGACTCTGTTCATATTCCCTTCTGTCTGGCTAATATACTGTAAGACCATGAACTGACTTACCATTATCATTTTCCAATAAGCAGTTAAATGTTATTTTACTCAGAGGCAAAGTGAACATTGTAGTCATTAACCTTGATTGACGTGGATGAGAAAGAAGAATAATGGATCATAAATTAATATTACCTCTCTAGTCACATCTAAGTGTACAGGAGTCTCACATTAACACAAAGCCATATGCCATATACGTGACCTAACCAAACATTTATATTGGAAACGAACATGTTGTGACTTTGACAGGCAGTTGTGGAGATATCTTTTTGTGACAAGAGGGTCACTGGCTCACTCCCCAGATTGGTAGGATGAATCGGAGTGGAGGTGAAATAGATCTCGTAACACTGTGGTTGTATTGTTAGTTTTTGGTGTCTGAGAGGCAAAAAAAAAAAAATAGTGGATAGTGATCGAAATGTTGCATCAGTTCAAGTTTTGGGAGTTTGCAAATTTCTGTGTAGGGAAAACCTCTCCATTTCCTTCGAGTGTCACATCTTATTGCTGCTAAAGTATCTTGAATGAGATAAACACACAGATGCCCCTACCTTTGGCAGACGCTTTAACCTTTACTCACAATGTATGACAGAATTATTTTACAGATTATTTTAGAGCTTTTTACACAGACTGTAAAACCAGTTGTTCAAATCAGATAGCTGCATAAAAAGCAGCCAAGCTTTTCAGGGACAAGCTTTGGTTTGATACTAAAAGTATTTCCCTTCTTTACTACCACAAATATCAGCACACGTGATTGAGAAGCACACACTTTAAATACTGGTGCAGGTTTCTGCATAGGATTGAGAATCTGATTCTGTATTCAACTATAAGAAATGACAAATGGTGTGTAAGGTCTAGTGACTTCAATAGCATATATTAACTTGCTTATTCAACAGAATGCAAATTAAACATAATGGAGGCTATTTGACAAACCAATAATGGCTGTCAGAGATAAAATGGCATCTTCCTTAGCTGTAGCACCTATGGTCTCAAGGTTTGTCACACACTCTACACCTCTCCTGGTCCTCCCCTCCTCTCATTCATCGCATTGTTGTGTCTGAGATGTGTTAAACCACATGTCTTGGCAGGTGTGGTGACTGTATTATCCAAGCTTATGAAGGGCAGATCCAGGCCATCCCCTGCTTTGGCTGGTAATTTGCATTTTTATTGCCGCTGTCGCATCCTCAGTTAATACACCATTGACTCCCAGAGCCACCCCTGGACCTAACGGCATCACCTTGCTATCCCACCTGAAATGAGAGTGCCTGCTGGCCCCCGGATCTGCATTGGCTGAAGCTCAGGTACCAGTCGGCCTGGCATTCTGGGACGGAAATGGAGTGTCCTCTCATGTTAATGTGGACTTTCCATTAGGAAAGATGATTGATTTGTGCTGTGCTGTTGCTGTGAATAGGCAATAGACTGGCACAATAAAAGAGTGAGATGGGGCTTTGTGTGCAGGTGAGGCCGTGTGTGAACTAGAGTGTGACTGAATCAGGGTGCTGATGATGGGGGGGGAGAGGAGAGAAGAGGGACGGAGACGAAGAGAGATGAGAAATAGAATGGAAGGTTGAATAGTGGAGGGTGAAGGTTAGGGGGGTGAGAAGGAGCAAAGGAGGAGTGGAGGGTTTAGAGGAGGTGCAGAGGGATGGGGAGATGAGTGGTGGGAGATGGCAAAGGTGTGAAAGCTCTCAAGTGCATTCATTTCAAACATTGTCTCCAAACTAAATGAAAGAAGACAGCAGAAAAGAGAGAGGTCTTTAAGTCAGCTTTCTTTCTTCACAAAAGATTATTCTTACGTTTCCTTTTGTGAGGCAATTGAATAACTAACCATTTGAAAGCCATTTCATTTGAAATGTATAGGTCTATATACATAGCTGGGGCATACAGAAACACTGTAATAGTGTTTGTACAAGCACTATGAGAGAGAAAGAGAGGGAGAGAGAGTTCAGCTGGATTAAAACAGGTTTTGGTCACTGTCCAGTTGAACAAGCAAATGTTTTCGCTTTTCTTTTACTGTGTCGACTGGGATTCAGCAACTTTCCCAGGACATCTGCTCCCGACGCCCACGTTTGAATCTCCGTCCAATAGGAGTGCTTCTTTCACCCCTAAGACCAGCGGGTGCTGTGCAGCGATTGGCTGCCCAGGCCAGGGCCCAGAAAGAGAAGGCTGAGCCCTGAGAATTTTCCGAAACATTTTCTCCTCTGTCTTGGCTTTAGCCAACATCTGCTTCAAATCACTGTTAGTGAAAAGACCGCTTCTCTTTCTCCCTGCTGTCTGGGTTACACACACACACACACACACACACACACACACACACACACACACACACACACTTGGACCATGCAACCTTTTCCCTACAGCTTTCTTGTTGTAACTGTCAGGCAATTTTATGTTTTAGGCGACATTAGACATGCATTATGTACATTATCTTATAGATTTAGGTTTATTCATCTGCTTTTCTAAACGGTGCCTTTGAAGTCTATTTTTTTCTGTCTTTATACGTGACACTTAACATGCAAGAAGTTAGAAACATTCGACTGCAAAGAATCATACACCACAATTCATGAATCAGATCTGACTGAACAGACTGGGAGGACAGGGCAGAAATTGGTAAAGAGAATAATATTTTCACAGGCACACACACTCAAATACACATTGTAAATGCTGCCCAAAGCACTTCATCCCACCCTCGTCATGAGAAAATATTACTAAGGGTCAACTTCTTTGACCACAAGCGTCGGTTTCTTTCCTTCTTACTTTCTTTCTTTCTTTCTTTCATTCACAGCTCAGCCCTCCTGTGTGGTCATTACTGTTGCTCCTATTGCGTGACTACAACAAGTCAACAAACTGCAGAAAACCCTGCTTATTATAGCAGGTACTTTCCACAGATATTCAGAAATAAGCATGGTGATTCACTGTAGCCAAAGAGAAACACACATTGTAAGCAGCAGTTACTCCAGTTCTTAGCAATAGCTTGCTATTATCAGTAAGGCTGACTGTGTTGTTTCTGCCAGCAAACTGCTTAATAGGCTTTGGCCCACATGGCTAAACAATCATGGGAGAAATAACTTGGAGGTTATGAGGTTGGTCAAGTGAAGTTTGGGAGTTATTATAACAGTTCTGTGTAACAGCTAGACTGAACCGTAAAGGCTCCCCCTTGACAAATCTAAACAGTTCTCACAGACAGCAATAAGGGAAAATAAAAGGGCTACCTAATATATGATTAAACATTACTGAGGTTTCAGGATATTTTGAATTGCACAATATCAACTGCTATTATACTTTCTACCATAAATACTCATCTGCAGTGTCAAAAGCCACACTGTGGCCTCCAGAGTAGATAAAGATATTACCAGTGGCTGCCTGATTTTGAGCTTCCTCCCCATTGACCTTTGACCCTCAACACCATTGGTTTTGTGGTCCTGCTCCTGCTGGGCAAGGCCTGATTTACAGCGCAGTAGTGCTGACTGGTCTTCAAGAGTAATCCTGGGTCAGACTGAGCTCATAAATCTGTAGTGAGCCACTCCAGGAGAAGGTAAAGTTAGCTGCAGTTAGGATTTATGAAATGGGTTCTTTCTTTCTGTCTTTCTTTCTTTCTTTCATTATTTTTCTTTGTTTATGGCAAAACCTATTTCTTTTTCTTCTTTGTAATCCTTTTAAAAGGTTGGTATTCACTATATGTAATGAAATAGCTTCATGGGCAATCAGCAATGACACTCTTACTTACTTATTTGACATCTGTTACAGAGTCCAAACAGACTCTGTAAATCTATCTACACCAGCTCAGCATATTACAGTGCCATGGGGCTTTTTTTATGTGCCATTAAATGTTCAGAACATATGTAATTGATGTTAACCAGACATATACGTGTTAAAATGAAACGTCTTCTTGTGTGTGAGCGGGGTGTGGTGTCAGAATGCAAGTTTTATATAATGCACAATGTAATCAATAAAAAAAAAAAAATATATATATATATATATATGCAAAATCAACAATGTATTCACAGAGAATAAATGCCAATCAAAGTTAATAACACAGTTGTGGAAGGAGAGATTTCATATTCCAGCTGAGCACTTGCCCTTACCAGGCTTTTTGTAAGTCAATATAAAAAGATTGATGGGGTTGTTGATGGAGGAAGAATGGATAAAAAGAATAAATAGATAAGGGAAAGATGCAGATGAAGAAGTATGTTGTTCAAGTAAGCCTTCAGATTTCAGTCTGTGCATGCTTTTTACTGCGGGCTGGCTGCTCACTGGCACTTGTCTGGCTTAACTCCCTGTTTCACTTGCTCCCTCTGACACAGCTCACTGGGCCCAGCACAGCAAACACAAAACACAGAAAACATAAAAATACAGTCAGTGCAAATATGGTTCAGTTAGATGGACAACGGTGGAGGCTGTTAAAAGCTAAACCTCAGCACCTGCTGTCCCTCTTTTTGCAGTGAGTCATGAGAACTGGCTGATGATGTGCTCCATGACATGTTGCATGCTCTCTTTTGGCTTACCTTGTAGTGGAGGTGGCTGAGTAATAGATGAGCTCAGACCCTGATTTTTACAACATAAATCGGAACAGTACCATGAAAGGTTGGAAATAAGGGAATAATAGTTTGGTAATCAAAATTACTTGATCATTGAGTGCTTTGGAAAAACTCCAGTAAAACTGTCTGATTAGATGACTAAATATTTCGTCCCCATGAGGACTTTAAGCACAGCCCCCTTCTGCAAAGACCGCAGTGAGTGAAGTAAGCTGTTTCGACCTTTGGCACTTCAGAGGTTAAAGTTTTGTGGGAAAGGACAGAAACACCCCGGGTTTGTGTGAAGGCATATGTATACAACATGAATGAACTATTTTCGTTGCAATAACACAGTAAGTACTTTTGCCCGATCTTGAGCTATGAGCTATAGTAGTAGAGGAGGGGAGTGAGAAGTGAGAAGGGCAGCTGCTCTGGCACTCAGGGAGAAGGCTGCTGAGACCAGGGGAGTCCTCAGGGAAGTGGACAGGTCAGGAGAGGGTATCTTGACAGAATGATGACTGAAAACACAGGTATAAAAATGCAAAATTCAGTATTTTTTAGTTACTACACAAGAGGTAAATACTTTTGAGCACTTTGCATTTCAAGGATTTTTTTTTTACATTAGCAGGATTGCTTTAGGGATGGCACTGTCGGTCGGTTGATCCACCACTTTGGTCCAGACTGAAATATCTCAATAATTACTGGATGGATTGCCAAAGTTGTACTTTGTGTTTAGTGCTAATTAGCAAATGTTGGCATGCTAACATGTTGAACTAAGATGGTGAATGTGGTAAACAATAAACCTGTTAAACATCAGCATGTTAGCTTTGCCAAGCATGTTGGCATGCTGATGTTAGCATTTAGCTCAAAGCACCACTCTGCCAAACAGCCACAGAGAGCTGTTAGCGTAGACTCTTAGTCTGGTTTCTTACTGTTTATTGGTTATGCTTTTTATGGACACCAGTGGAGTTATATTTATAATAATAGAAACATTTAGTCTTTCGGATCTTTGTTGAACCGCAAAAAGAAACTTTCCCAAGCTGATAATATCTGTGATAAATGATTTGTATTGTGCCAAAGCAGACAGTCTGATCATGTTCCAGTGGATGATTTGTTACAATTACAAAACCACAATCATTTTCACGGAAACTTCGTTCAGCAATTTGACTAAATCTTAGTCACGTTCAGCTGAGTGTTGTGTGACCAAAGAGGCTGTAGTGCTGCAGTACGTGGGATAGAGCGTAGCGGGTGTGTCGCAGAGCTCACCTGTGCAGCACCACGGTCAGCTCCACTCTTCTCCAACACACTTTAAACACCTCCTGACTTGCAGTAACCACTGGCCTGAAATGCACCAGGCTGTGGAAAGACATAGATCAGTGATATCATGTGAGTCTCCAGTGCTAATGCTTTTTGTCTCCGGAAATGTAATTGTGCTTGGCAGCTGAAGGGGACCAAAGGGACTGGAGGACAAAAGTAGCCAGTCTGTGATTTTATAGAAAACAGGGAGCTCCTGGGAATCCTGGGTAGAAGACATTTTTAAATTGAGTCTGAGCTGAACTTATCTTGGAAAAGTGTAGAAATAATCTTTGACTTTGTGTTTGGTTTTCATTTTTAGGTCTGTCAACAATAGTAAACCTCTAGATTTCATTGCAGGAATAGTCTCTCAACATTTTATGAAACAATATATTGTTTTTTTCCACCTCAACAAACCTTACATTCTCTAACCATGACCTTACCTAAAGTTGTCCTACTATGCTTGTAACCTTTTAATTTTAGAGACAATACTGAAACAGTTCTTATAAAATTCTTATATAATTTGGACATAATTCACCTTTAGTTCAAAACGTGTGGTTTTTGTTGCAGCTCCCTTAATCATAACCACAGGACAACATCATCACTATATTTTTAAATGAGCAGTAAATATCCTGGAAACCCACAGAGTCAATAGCATCTCACCTATATTTACATAAACTGGCTTAAAAACCCGATGTGGTTGCTACGTAATCATGTGTTTACTGTGACTCTGCAACGGTGAGATTTTTCCACAATAAAACAATCTGTGCGCTCACATCCCCTTTTCTCTCACCGTGTGAGAGAGGATAAAGTCATATGATGATGTGCCAAGAAGCTCTTGCTCACATAACCACAAACCATCCCCTCATGCCCCACCCCACAATCACACATACACACAAACACACACTGTGGCAATCCTTGCTTATGCTGCCTCCCCCAAGATTCTGACAGTGCATGTATCTCACAAGATCCAAGATGAAACTTTGAGGGGGAAAAAAACAAAACTGTAAAAAATGAGGACCGGTTCTCTCCTGGCTGTCTTCCTAAGCGTCCTTGTCTCAGGCAGTATAAACAGGGCTCTCCTGGTGACTCAGAGCTAATGTAAAGCAGACACAGGTTGGTCTGGCGCCAACTGGTCACCGCTTCACTGAGACAATGAAACCTAAAGATGACAAGAGAAAAATATAATGCCATGTTTAGCATGAAGTGGTGTAAAGGGTGGAAGGGGGGCGTGGGGAAAAGGAGGGCGGATAGCGGCTGTTCACACGCTGCGGAGGAGACGAGCGCTCCTCAGGTCACAGAGTTTCCCATACTAAGGTCTGCTGCCTTGCATATGGACGCTGAATCAGTGCAATACGTTGGCTGGGAGAGTATAAAACTCTCAGCTGAGAGAGGAGTGTGCATGTGAACATATAGCAGTCATGATTTATGCTTCTTTGTGTATTTGGTGAGAAAAAAAAATCATTGGACTTGGAACTTCACAGCAGTTTTGCTCTGCTTGATCTCCTCTTCTCACATGAAAGCATTGTGACAGAGGAGGTGCTGTGGAACAATATCCATTCCCATGGCAAGAACGTCTGCTGGAGACACGCAAGGATGTTAAAATGATAATGCTTTCTAAGCCTAGATGAAGGTCAATGATCTCTCTTTATTTCTCTTTTTCCTCATATTTTGGCACTCTTACCCTCTGCAGTTGTGTAAAGTTGTTTTATCTGTGCATGTGTGTGCGCGTGCGTGTGTTTGGCTTGTTATAGGATTTGACACTACACAGATCCCCCTGCTCTTTATCAGTTTAACACACGGGGACTAGCCAGAGATTACTCACCAAGCCACCATGCAGTCCCTCTCACTCCACATGGACGTTGTGTAATTCCCAAATTTTAGCCGTGCAGCTGGATAAGAGTCATTACACTTAAAGTGGTTGTTATAGCAGCAATGATTCTAACAGTTGCTTGTTGCAAAAACAGTAAAAGAAAAAAGAAAAAAAAGACAAAAAAGAAACAATAGTGACGAGTTTGAAAAAAAAGCAGAAACCAGAGATTTAAGGCTGGAAAACAACTGTCAAAGCTATGTCAATCAATAGCCCTCTTGTGACTGTTTCAGGCAAGCCAAACAGATGTTTACACAGATCTTTTTAAGTGGTAACAAGAAGTCACGACTCACTGGCGCAAATTCAACCTCACTGACTCCCACTGCTGCTTGTGTGGCACTTTCTGTTTGGTCAGAGGCAAGGTGAAACAACACGGCAAAGAAAACACTCATGAAGTGAGCTATCTTTAACCAGCTCGGCCCGACTGCTGCTGCGACTGAGAGGGCTGTAGTAGTGACAAGTTTGGAGCCTGGGATGGCTGCCTGAGCACGCTCAGTGGGACACCCTCCCCGGCTTTTCCCACATCACTGGGGGCTGCGGGGGGGGGGGGGCTGAGGCGAGAGGTGGGCTCCTCGCTCCACAGCAATCTTCTGGGCTGTGGCTGGGAAAGGCTACGGCCCACGATTCTCACCATCTCCCCCTGTAGTCACTAACCCCACAGAGAAAGAGAGAGAGATGGACAGAAAGAGGAAGAGATACCCAAAGCAGATTTGTGGTCAGGGAATCAGCCCAGAGTACTGAGTCAGAGGACAGCTGATGTGTGCTGAGAGGGGGACTCACTGTCAGGTGATAACTAATTGAAACAAAGCAGAGCAGAGCGACTGGCAAAAGTGATACGGCTCTTGAATTTGGGGGGAAAAAATGTTTATTATGATCTTGGAGAGATAGCAACTAAATTAGATTAACATCAGTGTTTTCCTGTTGTTTATGTCTATTCCCATATATTCCCAAAGCAAAACTGTAGTCATCTTTTACAAATGACTCATCAGACAACTGCATAACATTAACAACTCAGCATGCCTACGCAACATGTGGACCTCATGCTTACATTTCAGCATACATCTGTTTCACTAATCTTAGCAGTTATTGGCTGTCAGAGCATGTAATGATGTTTTGTGAGGTATTAATGGATGTGAATGAATTCTAGTAATACACTTGAAGGTTGATCTAGATAAAAGCGCCAATTAAAAATGTGTAAATGTATCTATTTGATGAAAAAGTGAGTTACTTGAATCAAATTAAAAGTATTTGTCTAAAAACACGACTCTGGTTCCAGCTGGATATAAGTTGGTAATGGATTGATTCCCTCAGGACCTTCAGTGTCTGTTTACCTCAGACTGTAACTGCACTACAACTGCTGCTGCTACTAGGGCTCATTGCCTTCTGTATTTGCACTTCCTCTTATCTATTTTTAACTGATTGTATTTAACTCTGATCATATTCAACTATACATATTGGCTTCTTTTACACTATACATATTACAAACCTAATTTCTGTCTATACTGTTCATAACATTGTACTGTATACTGATTAGTATAAGTATAAAGTACAGTTATAGTCACAGTTACATTACTGACATATCATAGCTGCAGTAATCCATACTGTACATGGGGTATACTGTTTTGTTTATTTTGCATATGTCACAGTTACATCCCTTCCTACTACCACTACCCATTGGTGTATTGTACATTCTCTACATTAATGTACCTTTATATATCTATATACACTTTTGCTACTGTGTGCAATGAAAATAGAGTTGAATCTAATATACATTATATTCTGATAATCTGATAGTTCTTGTGTCAGATCTCACTCTTGAGTTCTTTATGTATTATGTTACTATTAGTAATATACTATTAATATACTCAGATACTCTACTAACTAACAGACGGGAAAGCAAAACATGACGCCTGTTTGACAACGTGTAATTTCATGCACAGTTTGCCTTTCACTCACAAACACATCAACAGTCTTTCAGCAGTTTACAGTCTCAAAAATTAAATTGTGGGCACGATTGAGACTGGTGGGAATATGTAAACCATTTATGTTTATGAGTTGCCCTTATTATGACTGGAGCACAGGCTTACTCTTGAAATTCTTAAAGTAGGAATCAGCGAGTGTGCAAAGTAACTAAAGCAGCTACAGCACTTTCTGCACCATCAGTCACCCCTCCCCGTTAGCAGATGAGAATGAGTGGTCGGCAGTGGCAGCAGAGATAAGGCCTGGTGAGCAGGAGGAGGCGGTCTGTTTTTAGGGTCACTGGCCAGGCAACCATTAGCAACTTGCTCTACAGTTGTAAACACAGTGCATTAGAGGCAGAGTGGTCACACATGCATATCAGCATGCACATGTACGTCCATTCACACACACACACACTGAATGACCAGGAGGATGTACTCTGCTGATTTGACAATCCTCTCCACTTTCCGTTTAGCTGCAACTGCTCTCCTCAATAGCTCTCTCTCTCTCTATTTCTCTCTCCTTCAAGCACACACACACACACACACACACACACACACACACACACACACACGCACACACACACACACACACACGCACTCCCTCGCTAAAAGAAGCAAATACAGGAAACCACCTTTATCAGAAACTCCACCCCAGAAGTCTTTTTTTTGCTGCATGTGCAAAGCTGAACGCCTCCAATCAGCTTAAACTAAAATATCGGCGCTGTGACGGCCCAGCACCACAATCTACCTCTAAACAGTTCTGCAGAAAGAAAAAACACAAACCAAGGCACGCTTTGTTTTCATAGAACTTATCTGACTGATAAGATCTCATCACCACTGACTGTCATATGCTGTAACATACTAAGGAGGAGGATTATTTACAACATTAAGTAGGTTGGGCGTATGATGGTTCATTTTGATAGTGCCTTTTTTTTTTTTATCAAATAGTCATTTTCTGAATTTCATTTTGTGCTAATTTGGTCAGATATTAAACATACGAGTTCTTATTCGGCAAACATAAAAGTTCAAAGAGCTGCATATTCATTAACTGCAACTTCAACAGCATGGTACACTGCTTGTATAAACACAATGTTCCAACACAATCATCCCCTCCCTCCCAAAAGATGTTGGTTTATACCAGCAGGCCTCTCAACTGCAATAACGGCAGCTGCTTTGAAAGTGAGCTCTTGAGCTTAAGGAGCCCCAGTGACAATATTGAGTACATTCATTAACTTCATGTTACTGATTACTTTGATTATGATGACCGACAAGCAGCATTATTACACAATACAAAAAAGTAATTACATAACGTTACTACAGTTACTCTACAATACTTGTTACATTACCTTTGGTTACTCAGCCCAGTGCCATCAAATGAAGCTCACAACAACTCCAAAGTCTCCACATGTCACATTTTCTGTATTTGCAACCCCGTGTCCTAGAAATTCATTCATATACGTACTAACCTGAGTTGCCAAATTCATTTTGGAGGAAATGCAATTATTACCTGGATCATCTTCACTGGAAATAAATGTTAGGTTCTTGTACTGCACTGAAGTCATAGAGAGGAGGTCAGACTGGATGGTCTTTGACACTGGAGATTGGTGTGGTTTTCACACCTAACCTGTTTGGTTCAGTTAAAACGAACCCTAGAAGGCAGGACCTTCTTCCCGTATTTACTTTCTTCTTCTTCTTTGGTTTTACTGACGGACTACAAACCAACGTCAATGGTGCATGCCGCCACCTACTGTAGCGGAGTGTGTAACATCATGACTGTATTTACTTTTTGTCTCCCACCGCAGACACATCTGACCAATAAGCGAAGTGAACGTTCTCACGTGGTTTGTAGTGATGCATTTTGGTTCGCTTGGATTTTTCTCTGTGTGAAAAGAAACTGAACCAAGAGGAAAACGCTCCAAGTCTACAAACTCATCAACTGATTCGGACCAAAGCAAACCAACTATAGGTGTGAAAACGCCCTAAAACGCACTGGTTAAGGATACTGAAAGATTGTGGTTCTGGTTACTATTGAAAAGTTAACATGTCCTGCCTTAGTTTGCCTTTAACTTTTTCATTTTTTCCAAAAATAGCTAATTGTACAGTCAGCAAACAAGCCAACCCCATCAAAAGTAACAGAGCGCTCCTGACCCTAATCTCCACAACTTGTTACTGAATAAAAGTAATCATATTACTGCCCAACACTGCAAACGAGACTACACCAGCTTGTCAGGCGAGTATGTCCAATCGACATGAATTGTGCACGTGTGTGCATGCATGTGTGAGTGTTTGTGTATGTGTGTGTAGTGAGAGAGAGAGACAGAAGGAAAGAAAAATCTAGGGAGAGAGAGGGACAAAGAGAACAAAGAGGACAAAGAGAGGGAGAGAAGCAGGTAGCTGGAATAAAAAGCATTGCTCGAAAGGAAAATTCAAAACCAGCTTGGTCTTTCCAGTGAACTGACATAATACATTTCTCATGTTGTTGCATATTTCAAAGCTTGTTAAATTTAATTAGAACAACATTTACAGGAAGAAATCTGCATGAAATGCATTCATTACAGCGACAAGTTAATGTTTACGAAAGAGTGATGAATAATAATCACTGTGTTGATAGCAGTTGTGAAAAAGGGGGGTTTGGGGTTGAAGAGAGCGTAGAAATTATACAGCTGGGTGTGAATCTGTTTGAGCAATTCTAAATACTTTGAACAGTTTGTTTTTAATCATGATTAGATGTCATCAGATGGGCTTAGTCACATATGTATGTCAATACAGTGTCAGTGCTGACACAGAACTTTGCTACACAGGGAGAATGTAAATTAAGGAAATATGTGATTTAAAATGGAGCTCATCGGATTATACATATATAATATTACATATTATCGTATGTTTTAGCTGTACTAAGTAGGTTTAAATAAATGCAAATATTATTTTATACTACTTTTTGACTAAGTTCTGACTGGAGTTCTTTACTGCATGTGGCTTGTGGCCCTGTACCAAATCATTTATATCAACTATAAAAGTGTGTTAGAATTAGATGATACTCTTACGCACATGATCCCTCTTGGAGCAACTAGACGCATATGCATACGAGTGCAGCAGAGATAAAAGTCATCCCTGGGGTCTGCATGTAGAAGCACTTTATAAATTACAACATTGAGGTCAGGAAGACATTAATGCAGAGCATCTGTGGCTGTCAGAGGGTAGATCTATGTATTTCTGAGCACGGCCATGTTTTTTTATTTACCTGTGGATGAATAAAGAGATGATTTATCAATTCACCTCTTGCGTTCCCCACTCTCTCTCACACGCACCCCACCCCCACCCTTCTCTTCTGGGGAATTAATCAGCTGTCTGACACATGCACCGAGGCAGACAGGGAGGCAGACAGAGGGAGAGAGATAGGAAGAAAGATGATGGGGGCGGGGAGGCTGAGAGGGATAAGGGTGGCACGAGTCAAATTGGAAACATATCCTTTCAACATGTCCTATCTGAGCATTTTATCTGTAAAAAGAGGCACAAGGGGGATGACCCCCACAGTTCAAAGGCCCAACTCAATTCAGTGATGAAACCGTGGCCAACTCCTTACCAGCCGAAACAACTGCAACGGCTGCTGAGAAATGAAAGTGTGGCGCAAAACTCCTCTCCCAACACCTGCAACCCATCCACAAGACAGAGATGAAGGGGGAGACAGGGAGAAGGCTTCCTACAGCCTCACTAATCTTTTTCTTTTTATTTGAGCAGTCATGTAAATTAAAAACGAAGCACAAATAGATCATTTTAAAATTAAGAGAAGATTATTGGTCAGTATCATGGACAAATGTGGACCCGCAGAGCACTCCTCCCCCTAACACCTTTGAAGAAGAAGGACTGGTGTGCCTGTGGCCCATCACCCAGCCTCTATTTTTATCTGGGCCCAGGTGGGATTGGATCCAGATGGGGCACCTGATCACCTCTTTCTTTCTTTCTCTCTCTCTCTCTGCTCTGGGCTGGAGTTTCCTGCGCTCAGATCCAACCCTTTCAATGCCAGCCACACTTCATCCCCTAGAGACTAAGTGAAGAGCTGGGAATTGAATCAAGCAGTGAAATAGCGTCTGCATGCGTGCATCTGAACGAGTGTGATCCCTATGATGATATGAAAATTCAATAATTGTTTGACAAGTGTGATTTCTTGATCATTCTTTACCATGCAAACAAGACATTATATCGGTTACACCATGGCCAACTTGGAATAATATCCTCCCAATCCACCTCACCAATCAGCTTCTCTCTATAACTGGCAACAATAATGACCATGGCATTGAAATAGGTTGGGGTTTGGTGGCTTATGTTTCCATAAAAAGAACAGTGCAAAAATACAATACAATACAGTACAAAAAAACTGTTCAGTGGTGACTTTACAGCTTGACTGCATTATGGGTCCATTCATTTTAAGTGTTAGGGCAAGAGGGTGTCGTGTCTTATGATCCAATGGTAGGGTAGAATACCCCAGACCCAATGGGTTAACCTAACAGGAAACCTGGAGGATACACCCTATTAGGCCTGTACTTCCTGCTACTTTGAGGCATGTGCAATTTATGAGCCCAGAGGTACGGTGCACCGCTGCAGATCTGATGGATTTCCTCTTTCGTTCTCCAAAAAAGACAGAGCCGGAGCATTTTATGAAAGAAAAATGAGGGAGAAAAGAAGAGAAAAAAAAAAGGCAGATAAGGTGAACAAAAGAACCATCTGCAGGGCACTCTGCAAAGTCTTGTGCCAAACGGTCTGGAAAGAATCACACATCTTGGCAGTACATCCTATAAATATGCTCTGATCCTTATAATTCAAATGAAACGTAGGAGGATATTAAATAGATCCCATTGCCTGAAAGCCAGTGTATATCAGTGCCAGTGGTGTGAGTACAGTAACTCACCAGGAATAGACGCTTCCTAGAAATAACTCACAATTGATAACAGATTTACAGAGGGCTTTAGACAGGTTACAGTTTCCTTTGCTACATCTATTCAATGTATCTCACAATTTTGTGGCATTGAACTGACAGACACTCATGTACATACAGGGTACTTCTCTGTTTGTCAAATGTATTGTATTTGTCAATACATTTCCAGGTGGGGGAACTTTGTTGTTGAAGTCTCTTTTCTCTGGAAATGGAAACAAGCAGTAAAAATGACATAACAGCAGCTTCACAGTGACGCAAGAATGAAAAACCACAAGGCCATATACAGCAAAACGGTGGATTACACTACTTAAAACATTAGAGTGAACCATATCCCTGCCAAGATGTTCATCTGCCAATGTTGTATCACTGGAAAATGACAAGTAGCCTTCTTCTCATAGCAATCATTCTCTTCTAAATGTTTTTTTATGATCTACAGCAGCAGAAAAAAAAAATTATCATGAACCGCTGTCTCTCTGGGGTGATGTAGGGTTCTGGGTTTGTTTGTGTGTGTGGGTGAAGAGAAGTGGCACTTACGCATTTGCCAAACCATCAAACAATGTCTCTACGATCTGTCTGCAGGCTTCAGACACTCATTTCATGATGTAATATGTGCTACGGCTTCTCGTCTTCAGACTTCGCCTCGCCTTGCAGCGCTGCAGCCTAGCATAACAGACACCTTGTGCTGTGCAATCCAGCGAGTGCTATTTTCCGAGCATAGAACAAGTTAAATGTCTTGTGTTTTGCATAGAAACAGCATGGTTGTAGGGATTTGCAAAACGACTTGTATGGATTTGGCAACAAAAATAACCTGTAATTAAAAGCTAACAAAATATTTATAAAATGTAATTAGCTACTAATATTGGAAATAAAATGCATTTTTCTGTGTAAGAAATTATATTAAATATTAAATGTCCAACTTAATCATAGCCTGTTCCATTGCTACACCAATGTTGGTTGGTTCAGGGAGCGGGGGGTGGGGGGTGGGGGTGAGGAAAGACAGAGAAAAGAGGAATTAGAGGAAGTAGGAAGTACAGGAGGAATGGGGTTAGGATGAGATAGAGGGTGGTTTAACAGGGAGGAGGGCTGAATGGAGAATTGGGAGAAGAAGCATATCAGGAAGAGGAGGATGAGGCAGGAGATAGGCAAGCAGTCTCCACTGCTGTCAGAGATGATAGAGTAACTCAGCATTTTGTAAGAGACTGTCTCCAACTATTATCAAGCTGCAGTAAAACACTGATCCCTGCTTTGCTCAGATACAGACTTTGTAGGTCTCAATTTTGCAACTGAAGCAGAAGATCAAAGCCTGGGCCAGTCCATGTGGACACTTTAAACAGTAACTAATTCAGGTTTAGGGTGAATCAGTCCATGACAAACTGGGCATTAATTAATAATGATAAATGAATGTAAATGTATTGTGAGACTACCAAGTGAGCCACCAATAAAGCTAGAACCTGAAACATATTACTGCATGGGTAAAAGATACTATTTATTGGATGCTTTTATCGTAAGTGCTATGCAATTTGCAATGGAGACCCAAACCTGACATTCACCTTCACAGTAGGGCCAGGTATAATTTAGATCTGTCGAATTCTGATTATGACTCTGCTTATCAATTCCGTTTCTTGTGAAATATGGTTCAGATTCTTGGCATATTATTTGAGTAAGGAAAGAAGACCAAATATGTTGAAAACACAAACCACCTTTATTTGAAAATTAGCCATCAATTTGCCATACTGAAGGAGAAGTATGTTAAACATACTACCTCCCATGCATGAGATTATTTCACATATGGTGATCACATTTTGTTCAGATTATACTGTTGTTTGTGAGGCTTGGCACAACACTGTACAGACTAAAGAGCATGTGTTGACACATCGCATGATGGGCAATGTAGATGGAAACGTAGTAGGACCAAACTTAATCAAAAAGCATGTTTCTTAAAACTTCAATAACTGACTTTTGGCCACCTGGGGCAGCGGAAACAAGCTGTAAACATTACACGCTAACGTGTTATCAGTTGCCTATTTACTCATTCAGCAGACACAGAGCAACATTACCATGCATTTAGAGTTGTGTTTCTGGCCACCTGGCGAATGAAAGTCCAATATTTATTCTCCTTTTAGCTTTGTTTTTGGACTCCACCAAGTTCTGAGGGAAATATCCAGAAATATTTGCTAGCTAGTCGCTAATTTTGTCTGTCTGCTGTTTGGTGCTGGGGAACTAGCGTATAGTAAGTTTTGAGTGCTTTTATTGCTGAACACAGCTGCTGATGTCATGTGGCCGAAAACAGTGCTGATGAGAACATTAAGAGTAAACCGAAACAGTAAAGTTGTGGGTCGTAAACCTGAAACAATGAGCTTAAAGATGTGATAAAGCTCGGTAGAGGCGAGGGGAACTACAGACACCTTTCGCATACAATCATGTGATCCATTGCCAATATAAAAATGTTGATTTTAGCCACTTTAACAAATCCCCTTATACATTTAAATTCATAATCAGAATTCTCAAACTGGTTCTTGATACTCAATCTTACTTCACATGGTCACATAATTAGCGGTTTCTTGCTGTCCTTAATCAGCGGGCCCTGTCCAGTTTCTCTATGCTACACTATGCTGCAATGACTCATGGTAACAAGGCTGTGTACGTGTCTAGACTCTAGAATGTTTATCAAATATTACATCAGATATAAAAGTAATGATGGAGTTATTGTTCATATTTCAGTCTGGAAATGCATTTAGGGGAAAGGTGACTTTGGCTGTCATCCAAACTATCTCTTGAACAAAACAAAGGAAATTATTAGGTTGTAAAGCAGTGAATGGAGTCACGTAGGCCTGAGTGACTAAACTGCAGTGTACTGATTATCACATTTGATTGACTATTTTAGCTGTACCTTAGTGCAGCAGATAGAAATAGTACAATTACATAATGTCCTTTGGATAAGAAAGTACTCGGTGAAAAATCCTCCCATTTGCGCCTCTAGAAGGCCAAAGCACATGCCCTGTATCAAAAATAACTTGCCTCTCCCACTAACAGATGATGACATTTGGAATATGATTTAGCCTTGTCGCCAAGTTACTATCACCGTGGGGCCTTAGGTAAACACATTTGATGGGACCCAAAGGTCTAGCACCAACACTGGGGGGGAGGACAGGCAAGTGCGCAGGCCCTTGGCCGGGCTAAGAATCAGCAGAAGCCAAGCAGGAAACATCTGGAAGACCCAGTGCAAACAGATGTCGGAATGAGATAAGAGCCCATGAGTAAGAGTTCAGCCTCCCATCTCTGTATGATGAGGCTTTGTAACATCCAGGTGGGCCGTAGCCTTGGCTCCAACAGCTCAAAGGTCCAAATAATCAAACTACAGGTTTTTTTTCTCACACTAGCATCTGGTCGAGGCTGTGAATGTTGTCAGTAACTTGCGTTCCATTGTTCCTGGTCTCATTTTGATCCATTGTCAGCCAGACTCTCAAGAGACTCCCTTTATACAATGTTTTTGCCTCTCCAGGTCACCATTTACATCATTTCCTGCCATAGTTTTAACTTCGTCTGGGCAACAAAGTCAAGTATGCATCAATGGTCAGCCATTAAGTCGTATTGCCCACGCTTCAGCTCATTGTTGTGCTGGAGATTGTTGGATATTGAATTGCAGTGTCAACTGTATTGTTTAGTTTCAATTGCTCATCTAAACACTTGAGGCCAAAAACAAAAGACTGGCACAAAACTGGCAAAACTGTGTATGCATGTGATTGTAATTTGGAGTTTGTTCATTGTGTTCCAGTTTTTAACCCTTTGCCTCAAAAAAAAAACATATATATATATATATACTCACTCCTCCCTCATGACTGCTGATTACTTTGTGTGAGGAAAATAAAAGAGAGGAGAAAATAACAGAGATAAATTATGAAGAAAAACTATGTCATTCGCACAGATGAGTTGAAGCCACATGGGAGGGTTGGTTCCTGTTAAACTATAAAAAGGTCTCTCTTGGGACATGAGATCTGAAGTGGAACTCACAGATTGTTCTGCAATCAGAGGCGACTGCACACCACCAGCCTGGATCTTCATAAATTGATAAATAATGGGTCCTTGGTGGCAGGGAAAAGTTACAGAAAAGTTAGAGTAGGAATGTGAATAGATACATTCATATGGATAATGTAAGCAATGCTGTGAAAGAGTTAGCGTCAGTATTTGTGGCTACTCTTTTGCCTTTAACAAACAACACTGATGATGTAAATGTTAGCATAATATACATTTTAGTTAAAGGAGGAATTTGTTGATGTAAATGGCAGATTCACCCATTGATGTGTTAGGATTAAATATTGTTTCCAGTGAAAAATATTGAAGCGATGGTCACGCGTTACATGATTTATTGATGAAATGTATATAAAGAAGTTGGAAACAACCTCATCCACTATGAAGAAAATGTTAAAAAAAAAATTGGGACTAAAGCATAATATATTGGAGGAAAGTTGCCCAATTATTTAGGTGGAAAGGTATCAAAACTTTTAATATTAATATTAAATGAGTGTATTAGTAAAAAGATCATGCAGTTTCCCTTATGTGCTGTTCATATCTCACTGCTACAGGAAGAGCTGTCAATCGCAAGGTTGTACCTAATGTATGTCAATGCAAAAATATATATAAATAAACAAATAAACAAATTGGACAAATTAATCTTCCAAATTAATGTCATGTATTGTAGAGTACTTCATTTTGGTCCCACAGGATAATATGACCATACTAGGACACATCGAAGGGGATCCAGACATGACTCAGATGTCCTCCACTCTATGCTGCCTCAACCACACCCTTTTACCCGGAATAATCAAGAGGATTTACCAAACTACCCTTGGGATGACCACTGGTTCACCGCACAAACAGGAAGTAGGGAAGAGGTCAGTGAACGAAAGGAGGAAGTGCTGGCAAACAGCAACAATACAAGAGGAGGAAACCTCCCCATTATAAATAGGAACAGACCCCTGCAGTGTGGTGTTCGGGGTCACGACTGCAGGGATGGGAGACAATGGGGGAGCAAGGACGCTGGCTGACCAGTGTAGGTGTGATGTGTCTGTGTGACTGAGATAGTAGAACGTCAAGGGTCATGGGAGACACAAGCAAGCAGTCACAAAACAAGACCGAAGCGCGTGATGATTCAAGACCCCATTGTCGGGAACAAACAGTTAGTAAGAGGAGTGAGCTTATCTAAAGATTGTTCAAGTACTGTATCTAAAAACAAAACAATTGTCTGTTGCATTGCGATTAGAATATTTTTGGTTCTAAACAGGCAAGTACATTTATAAAAAGCATAACAATAGTTGATACAGTTAACATTGAAGACAACAAAGAGTTTAGCTGGTGAATTAGTAAAACATGTTAGAAACTGGTGAATACATTACATCCTGTGTTTGCATGTTTGAATAAAAGTTGCACACACACTCATCCAATTGGCTCCTCCCTCTGTGTGTGTTTGTGCGTATATGTGTGTCTTAAGGAAAAAGGGTCATCCTGCTCTTTACCTAAAGCAGCTTGTTAAGCTGTAAAGCAGTGGACCTCCGCCCAGTTTCAATGGAGCATCATCACAACTGCAGCCAGACACTTCCCATAGGATATCCTCAGCAGGGCCAGACACAACAGTATAATTATTATCACAGTGTACCATCTGCCAGTGCAAAAAAAAAAAAAATAATAAAAATGTTTGTTGCTGACAAGCCAAGATGTCAGTGGGTGTATAGGCATTCTGTTCGCTTCTTAACTTTCTATTTGGTTAAACACAATCAGTTATTGATCAGGATGATGCTTGTTAATCTACTCTATGTGTTTGCATCAGAGCCAATTTTGAAATACTGTGATTTTCATAGATGAGCTTCAGCATTGTATTTAATGTATTTAACTTGGTTAGGATGCCATGAATCAGATGACACTTAATTCTAACTGTTTTCCAACAAGAGTTTTCCTGAATATATAATGCATATCCTTAAAAGTAATATGATTAACTGAGTGGGGGGGAGCTAAAGAGTCAAATGGAAATGACAGAGGAGACAAATCAGACCTGTGGGAAAATAACAACTGTTATCTTGAGAGGCATGTCTTCAGATAGAAAATGACAAGTGTAATTTTGACAAAAAGGGCAGAGGGTCTTTAGGCTTGCAACGGATCACACATCAATTACCACGTTTGGATTGATTTTGACAGGTTTAAATGTGGTACATAAGCAGATAATGTTCGGGGAGATAATGGAAATTTCACTGAGCTGAACACCGACACACTGTCAAAAAGATAAATTGTCGGGTCAGGAAAAGGGCTGAAACAAAAGCTGAATATTTAGTTGACAAGCATGCATATATTTGAATGATTAGAAGTTCACTTTCTCTTCTGCAATCCATCATTTTGTGAGGGGGAAACAGTATGTGGATGGTGGTTGGGTGACTTACATGACATGTCAGAATCAAGTAAACACTGCTGATGACTCCCCTCAGACATAGAGGTCAGTGTTAATTATCAGTAACATAAAGATATTGAATTATCTATGCATTCGAAGCCATACATTTGAAAAATGAACCTGTCCAATTATATGTTGACAGCTAAATGGCAGTTTTACAATGGGCACAAACAGTAATATAATACCATGGTATCCCTATAGCTAGGCACGAACATTGCACGCCAACAAGAGAACCCCAAGGAGCAGGCTGAAGTCTCCAAGGAGTTTGCTAAGCCAGGGGAGTATGTAACATGGAGGGCTTAGGGCAGCGTCCGAGGCCTTTCACCTTGGAGCTGTTAACAGTCAGGCCTGTGATCCCAAGGCCCCCGTTAAAGACCCCCTTGGGTTTAGGACTGTAACCAGAGAGTTGGAATAACAGAGGAGGAAAGCACCAAGCAGCGGAGCCTCATGTGGCGTGGTGGGCTCAACCCCACTCCCTGCTCTGGGCCTGGAGAGAGGTCACAGGGTAAGAGAAGTTTTTTTTTTGTTTTTTTTTTTTTCCCCTCCTTCTCTCTTTCTCAAACATAGATCAGCCAGGCAAGAGGTCAGAGGGAGGTGGGCTCCCTGGGGCCTGTGGTGGGTGGACACAGTGGCTAAGGTCAAAAGAGCCCCCCCGGTTGCAAGACATTTATCACTGAATGCCTTAAACGTGTAAAGGGACCAGCAAGAGCGAGGTATACTTGTGTGTGTACATGTATGCCAGTGTGCATGTATGAGTGTGTGTGTCAGACTTGACTGCACAGGCAGAACTATGCCCAAAGCAGCTCTCTGACTGTGTGGTATAACATCACTGCATGAGCTTCCCTGCTACCTCTGGTTTTTGAGTTTTCTGCTCTTACCAGAACGTTAAATTGCTGTGTGATGGTTGAAGAATTTGGTACGACCTCGTTAACATCAGGATATTTTATTAAGCTTTCAGCACTTTTAAGAATGTGCAGTGCCGTGTAGACAGCACTGTGGTGGAAATCCTGCCCAGCCACTGTCTGCAGTTGTCTTCAGTGTGGATGGCTGAAATGTTGAGCTGTGCAAAACTCAACAGCCTCCCTTACAAACAGCCACTAGGATCACTGTGTGCGTGCATTTAAGATTATTTTTTGTGTGTGTTTCTTTGTCAGACTTAACTGGCAGGACTGTGCAGGATTTATATGCTGGGAGAATATAGACCCAGTAGGTCCCTTAGGTCTTTAGGAAGCAGTCAGCTGGTAGTGCCTAGTCAGAGCCAAACACTACTAGCTGGTATGCTGCACGTAGATGGAACCAACTTCCTGATGATCTTAAATGTGCTTCAACGTTAGCCATTTTCAAAACTAAATTGAAAACTATGTTGTTCTTCTGTGCCTTTGACTAATTTCTCTGCTGCACGTTTATTTCCTTTGGGCAACTTACTTATAACTTACAGTATAACTGCACTGTGACAGCATAATAACTGTATTTCTGGTCTATAATACTTTTTTCCCCATTTGTTTATCTTAATTTTAATTTTATTCTGTTTTAACTGATTTTATATTCCATCTTTGTTGTGTTTTAAAATGTTGTTGTAATGCATTCCTTCCCCTTATGTAAAGCACTTTGAGCTGCCTCTGTGTTTTAAAGGTGCTATACAAATAAACTTCCCTTGCCTCACCAGTTTAAGCCTGAAAAACAACATGCAGTGCAGCATCTTAATGTTTATTGAGACCTTAATGGAGCCAGTGGAGTGTAAATATGTCAAACTTCACATAAGGGACAAAGCAAAAAATAAATATCTTTGTAGTTTAAGTAATAATATGATCAACAAATTAGACATGAGATGTACAATAGTAAATCTCCCCCAAGAGTGTTTACTATTTACACACCACTGTCTGCCACTAAATGCTCAGGGAACATGTTAGCTTTACTCTCACTCTATCCTCCTTACTGTCTAGGTTATAAGTGTACTCCAAAGAACAAACACCCCCAAAAAAACACAAAGATAACAGAAACATTAGTATGTCTGCCAAAAACATCACCAGCACACCTTCTTTCCATATTTGCCCTTTGACCCAGTTGATTGAAATATGTTCAGGCTCTGTGTCGGGTTAACATAGCAATGGCAAACATTCAGTATGTAGTGTGTAGATCTCTGGAATGTCAAATTCTCAGTTATATTTCAAAACAAGATGTTGATTTTGGATTGTGAAGCGGCTGCAAAGTCTGTGTCTCAAGATCTGTGATACCTTAACATCTGTCATTTAAATTAATAGTAAGCGTGGACTGCTCTCGGTTTCATATCACAGATGGAGGGTTGGCGTTTGTGAAGTCTAATCAGACTGTATCTACTTAGCCTACCTGTCAGCTCAAACCCTTATGCATCAGTTTAGTAAAACAGAGGAATGGAAAAATTGAAAGGTCAGGTTGAGTGGCGGTTGATTCAGAGCACACAACAACTTTGGTAACCTGATTTTTTTCCCCCTCATGCCTGATTTGCTTGTGTGAACCGAACAGAGGTTTAAAGAACCTCTCTTTTTTTTTTAATCTCACACCTTCAAGCAGGGTTGGTAAACAAATGCTATGGATCCCATGGGTGTGGAGCTCAGAGCGTTATTTGCTCCTGCTTGTCGCAGCTTGCGGCTGTGTATTTCTGTCCCTCTGAAGATGCAAAGGTAGCATGGTAGGACACACATCAGCACACAAACTTGTGTGCATACACCCTTGCAGGGACATGCACGCACACACACACACGCGCGCGCACACACACAAACAAAGGTACTTAAACACACAGCACCCTGCAACAAAGCAACCAAAAATAACAGGCACCTGTTGCTCAAACCACAATGCTACAACGAAGCCAAATTAGAGCGTTTCCTTGGCAACAGTAATTTCAATCACAAACCGCAGCAGCGGCCTAGAAAACAACTACACTTAAACAATGCTGCCAAGTGAGTAACTGGTAAACAATGAACATGTGTGTGCGTGTACATACGTCATATTCTCCCATTTTTATTAAAGTTGATGTTCGGTCTAATATTGAATGATGTGCGATGGAAGACCTCCAAGGCTCCTCGGCTGTTTGAGGGCAAGAGGAGACCACATTAACTATTAGTGGTTGAGGATGATTACAAAGCTGATTGCAGGGATTTCACTGAAGCGTGACAAATAAAAAGCCTCCCTGCTATAGACTTCTACACCAGCAACTAGTTTGACTGTTTGTCTCTGAACAGACTGTGGTGTTCATGTGTCATAGGGGCTCCTCTAGTGGTCACAACCGGAACTTCACAAAGTTGGTGATTTTCTGAACATCTACAGTGTGACTCTCAGTGGGCTGCAATACAGTAACACTTACCAAGAGACAAACAATATTGACTTAGATATAAACATAACATAATATGTTATGTTCATAGGTTCATATCTAATTACCACGTAACTAGATATAGTTATTTATAGTTATTGTTTGCACTGTCTAGTTAGGCTATTTGCTGTGCTGCGAGTTCGGATGAGTAGTTAGTGGTGTATGTAATGAAATAAAGAGATTTTTCAACAGTGTATATATACATTGTACACTTCTGCATTTCCTCATCTGCATTTACATCCGGATACATACACTAATCTGGTCAGTCAACATGTAAGACAACTATCATCCCTGATTAATTTTATCCATTACACCAAAATCCTCTTCAGACATTGAATGGGAGGGAGGCAGTAAGAAGAACATTTAAGCCATGAGATGACTAGAGTTTGCATTGTGCCAAAAGGGGTGTAAGTCAATATGAAGAGGGTGCTCCTAATGTTTTGTACACATATGTGCTCATGTGAACTAAAGTGGGGGTGTGTGAATACAAGGAGGAGGCGGTGGTCTGAGGAGCCTCACTTTTTCACAAAAGAAAACCTAATTGGAAGCACATGTGTTGCACTGTGCAGCAGTTTAGGATGGTTGGGGGGGTATAGGTTGCTATTGTGAATGAGGGTGTTACTGATGGGAGAAAGAAAGAGAGGAGGGGGGGGAAAAATCTGTTTGTAGGGGGTGGGAGCTGGGGGTCTGGTGGTTGAGGAGGGCATGAGAATGTAAACCTCGACGTAAGTGAGGCGATTTACTCAAGCCTGGGAATACAAAGCGGGGAGAGGGAGGGGGTGGGTAGTGTGAGTGGACTCAATTTAAACCATATTATCCAACAAATAAAGTGCTATCATAAATTAAGACATGTCCTTTTTCTGTGTCTTTCTCTCCCTTGTCACCATGACCACAGTGATGTACAGCTATCTGTCAGTCAAAGCAGCCTGACATTCGTCAATACACAGATGGCTCAAATACCACCAATACAGATTTACACCAGCCATGCTGTCATGTTTCTTTTCCTTTAATTAATGGTTTTCCATTTGTGTACATGGAGTAAATGTACAGTAAGGGCTGTCTTCATATGGGCCTACAGCATTAAAGTCTATGAAGGAATATAATTCAAAGATGATGGGATCACATGGATTAATGCTGGAATTATGTTAAATAATCATAGTCATCTTGAAACTACCCTTGTTTGGATGATACATGAAGCTACTGTACCATGGGCTTTTCATTTGAACAGTTTTATTTCAGCCCTCAACCCCCCGCCACTGCAATAAGAGACCAACATGAGAACAAAAGGCCATGGGACCGAGCATATATACCTCCCCTCTGTGGCTCACTCAGATTTATACACTTTCATAAAAATGGGCCCAAAATGTCTGGCTTGGGGCCTGATAACCCATCCTCGTGTTAGGATCGCAGCCAGGAAAATAATGCCTGACCAAAGAAAAGGACAACAGTTTTTTTATTTTATTTATGACTATAAATTACAAAGGGCAGGCAGGTGAAGGAAGACGAGCGGAAAGGTAGTGAAAGAGGCAAGTGAAAACAAGGGAGGAAAATAAGAAGGAAGCAGAGGACAAGGATGAGGAGGATGGGATTGGGAGGAGAAAGGGAGATGAAGGTCTTGGAGGTTCAGATGGACACCCTATAAGGCCTGAAAATGAAGGTTACATCTCTTTTTCTCCACCTCTTTACCTACAGACAGTCGCACCCCTCCCTCCCCCACCTCTGCTCTGCTCTGGCAGCACCTGAATTCTGGGTCTCATCAGAGCTACCTGCCAGGGATTAACCAGAACCTGTTACCCCTCAGTGTCAGATGACTGGGCTCTCTCTCGCTCTCTTTCTCTCACCCACACCCACACCAACATACACACGCACACATACACACACACACACACACGTTGAGAGTCTGTAATAGGAACCAGCTGGGCTTTCAAGGCTGCGCAGCAAGCCAGACAGGCCCATTCATAACCCTCTAGTGAGTTTTAATGAAGGTGGGTTCTGGTGCAGCAGCAGTGTGGAGGGAGTGGGGAAATGATGAAAGAGGGGGAGATGGTTGACTCCTTCTTCCTCACTCTCTCTATACCTTCCAACCAACGAATGTACTGTACCCAAGGTTGTATGGGCGAGAAGTTCCCCATAAATCCATTTATTTATAGTTAGCTTCTGTGGTGTTTTCTAGCTCCCTCGGCTGCTGCCCTTTGCACAGAGTGGATGGATACCAGTATGTCCTTCATCGCATATAGATAAGAACTGAGATGTAAGGCTATTTGCTACTTAAAGTGAGAAAAACAAAAAGATGAATGACACTTTTAGAGTTATACATTATCCCCCACGCATAGGTTCCTGTCTCTTTACACCTCACTTCTGATGCTAATGGTCATGAAAGGAGGCTAAAAGATTGCTATGGTAATGGGTAGATTGTACACCATATGCTTTATAGCTTGTGTGAATCTTTTGAGAGGCACATTTCAGTAGATAAGGAGAGTGTCGTGGTGAGGTTGAGAAACCCGACCCATAAATACTGAGTAATATAGGTGTCAGTAACATTCACAGTCCTGCAAAGGCCAACAATGTCCATTACTGAGCTAAAACCCCACACCGCGGGATATCTCCCTGACAACTGCACTTCTGGGGACACATACTCACAAGGACATGCACATTTATAGCATTTATTATAGTGTCCCTCTGTCCTAGCCAATAAGAGGTGATTACGCATATTTTCATGTTGTGGCAGTATATAACTACTCCATTTATTACATAAAAAGGCAGCTAAGGACTAAGGAGTTCATGTATGTGTGTGTTCATGTCTATGTATTTTAAAAAGGAGTGGTGGGTGTCTTGAGTGAAGAGTGCATTTGGGATCCATTTGATACATATGGATACAGACACACACATAACAATCCATAATGGATGCCAAATGCTATGTGGCGTTGAGGAGATTCCTTGCATTTCTTCATTTGCATGTGAGGGAGCAGGACTGTTTCAAGGCAGCGGTCATCTCCGTTTTGCTTTCTCCGAGGGTGGATGGGTGGTGTGTAACCTGAGCTGGTGAAGTAACGGTGAAGCAACAGCCCTTTACACCCTGAGGTCAGACTGATGTGAACACCAGTAAACCAGGCACTGGCACACATTCCTTTTTCTCAGAAACACGGAGATGCACAGACAAACAAAAATCGAACGCTTGAAAAGGACAACAGGGATATGTTGCCCATTTTAAAACACATCTCATATTTCCTTACTGAGGATTTCCCCTGGGAGGTGTTTGGATGAGGGTGTGATGATGCTTCATCGAAATTAGGTGGAAGCCCACTGCAAAACAGCCAAACAACCTCATTAGACGCAGCATGGCTCCCCTCTCCCAGCCACACAGACATGCACACAAGCTGCACTCACACGCACACTAATACAGTACATGCATGCTTTCGGTGGGCAGATGGAGAGAAATCGGGGGTATGTCACAAACCTCCCACGCTCTCCACTTCAGCACTGGTGGCCGCACAGCCTTTGATATATCCCACATAATAACTGTGTGGTTTTTCAGTTAACCCCAGGAATGTTCATATGAAACAAATAGCACAACACATGACTAAATTATGCAGTGTTTTGCCGGTGTACAGTAATGATCCAGGAAATATTTCAGTCCTGTAGGAGCTTGATTTAATCTTGCTTTCACCTCCATAGACCATTGCGGAATTAAACCATAGTTTGTGCAAGCATTAGCTTTTCTCATTATGAGAAACTGTAAAATAAGCTGTACTGATGCTTACAGAGTAATAGATGCAAGCATGAATAGCTTAGCAGGACACTGATGGGTAGAGCTATGTCTGTGTTGCCATCTGTCACTTCATGGTGAGCCAAAAAGACCAACCAAATAAAATAAGATGTAAAAAAAAAAAGATACATTCATCACAAATCTTCAATTTAAATTAAAAATACAGTTTGGATTGAGAGTGATGAGCTGGGTATTAACATGTAGCGTGCTGGTATTTATTTATTTTTTCTTTCCTGCTATACTGAGTCAAATAAAGTGCTTTTGGGTACACAAAAATCACAAATTATGAATTCAGAATGTACAAAATGATACCATGGCTTCAATTTTATGTTTGGCCAAATGTGTGATCATCTACAACAATCTCTATATCTTGCACTAGTACGACAACTACTGCGTGCCCGAGCCCGCTGGGTGTGGTGATATATATTCATGTCACACAGGGCTGATGTGTGTGTGGAGATTTCAGTGGGGAAGAGGTCATCCGGAGTTGAAAAGAAGATGGCTCTCTTGTTCTGCTGGGTTTTCCTCTCTCTGATCGCCGTCTGCATATGGGGCTGAATCACCAACCGGCGTTCAGTCAGTGCGGCTGAGAGCCAAGAATGCAAGAGCTGCTGGGTGGCGTGTTGGGTGATTTCCTGTCTGAGGGGTCTTCTCGTAGTCGTAACGTGATCCGCCCTCAGTCCAAAAATAACCAGTGTCCCTGCAGGAGATGGCAGTGCAAAGCTTGTGGGGCACTAATGCAGCCTGCCCTGCTTCCTTCCTCAGAGGATGCTGGGAGGATTGAGCTGATAGCGGCTCAAAGTTAGTGGTACTGTCAGCAGCTGGGAAGGCACAGACAAGGCCATTAGATTTGTGTAAAACAGGTGATACTTCTCAAAGGCCGCAGTCATCTTCCAGTAACAATAACAAGCCAAATTACGATCACTATTTGTTTTTCTGAAATGTTGCTTTCATGACTTATTACCATTATCTGAGTGTTCTGCAGCAGAGTTTCAAAAAGGAAAGGGAGTGAAAATCAAAATCAACAAAATCTCTCATCTCTTTAAATGAAACTGACATACCTCCATGTTTATTTTCACAAGAGTGTCTTATTTGGGGCGTTGTGGTTTCACAGTTGCTCTGCTCTGTGACCTCAATGTGCACCAGCATCGCAAAGGCAGAATGATAACAGATAAACACTATTATCACTATATCGTCGCACTGTGTCAGAGAGACACAGAGAGAGAGAGAATTAGTGAGAGTTGGATTTTATCATAGAGAACTGCTGCCGCTGGGGGACGGGGTATGGGAATTGTATCAAAGACCATAAGTGAGGGTAAAGAGGGAAAACAGATAGCACACTTTGAAATATCTGACCCTAATAGGCCGATTATTTCCATGAGGGCTCTCCATAAACAGAGCAGCATATTTGTGCAGGTTTGTCTGTGTTGTTTCAGAGAGCCCAGGCCCGCCTGGTAGGGGACATTTCACTGGGTCATTATGCGGCAATTTAGGTGGCTGGGCCAGCATTTTTCACAGCACCTCACAAACCGCAACACAAGAGATAGCAAAGAGGTGGAGACACAAAACCAAGACGCTGGTTCCCTTTGAAGAGGATCCATCAGAGAAGCAAGGCTGAGGCCCTTTGCTCTACAAGGAGCCAAAAGGAATGAGATGGAGGATTACCTTAGAGAGTTAAATTGCTGTATATGAAGGGGGGGAAAAAGTAGAAGGCAGAGGGGAAAAAGCTAAGTGGATGCTAAAAATGAGAGAGACCCAATAATGAAATAAATCTGCCCACAGCTTTTTTGTTTAATGAATGTGGAGCTGATTTATTTTCCGTATGGCTCGGCAGATTTGTCTGGGCGCCGAACAGAGCGTGCTCTGTTCAGTGCCACGCTCAGCGACCAGGTGTGGGACAGACGGGCTGAAACAGTTAAAAGTAAACTGAGTGCAGTGGAAATGGATCTGCTTCAAAATGTTGTGGCCTATTTTTTTTGTCTTTTTCTTTTTTTACAGGTTTGCCAGGGGAAAAAAGACTTGGTGCTGCAATCACAAACAGACTGGTTTCTGTCTCTGTTCACTTCCTAGTCATAACAGCCAGCTGCGTTTTTGTCAGATATCTGAACTGCTGTCAGAAGAAGTCACCCATCATTTTTAGTTGCAGTCATGTTTTCTATACAGACCTCCTTTCTGTAGGAGAAAATATTCAAAAATAAAGATCATTAGGTGAAGTATATCAGATGCAATGCAGTTTAATGAGGAAGAACAATAAACAAAATCTTTTGGAGAACTAATTTAGAAACCAACCATGCAGGATATCACACTGACAGAAGAGAGAGATAAAAAGAGCGCAAAAGAGGGCGGGAGATGGAGGAGAGCATTAGCTGAGAAGAAAGAACTACAAACAAGCAGTGAGGGGGAAAATATCATAAACAGATCTACTGAGACTATCAAGCAATGTAAATATGAAAAATGCCAAGCTCAAGTACATGAACCCTTGCAGGAATGAACCCCCCACCCACCCCCCTCCTTTGTACAACAGTAACCTCTGTTTATGAAGACAAGCGAGAACGGGCTCTCAACGGGGCCTTGGGGGACGCCAACAAGTACGGTCAGTGCTCTGAGTATTTTAACGTTCTGCCCTCCCTCTGTCCTACCCAGCAGGCACCACAGCATCCACCTCACTCTGCTAAGAAGCCCTCTGCTCCCTGCTAGAGAAGGGAGGTAAACCCCTTATGAAAACACTTGATCAGAAACATTATGAGCCACACAGCAGGTCAGAGACGACTCTGGTCAGGGACACGCAATCAGAATGCAATGCTGATAGATAGTTTTCCACCAGGTCCCACCATGACGCATATACTCAAAGTAAGGTCCCACTATCTGTTGTTACAGTGATCTTGCAGAAGATGCCGTACATTCAACTTAACTACAACTAATCTGTCACATTTTTGCTCCGATTTCACAAAAAAACTGACAAGAACTTACACCGATACATGATAATATCCAGTTGAGTTAAATTACGGTTTGTGCGTCTTCTCATATTTGCCTCAGTGTCCAGTAAAAATGAAACAACCGTTCAAGGTTGAGTGGCAAAGTGTTTAACTGACGGCAGGATTAGTGTTTTGAATCAACGCCGCACATGAAAGTAACTTCAGCTCGAGCTGTGATCAGAAATCTGCTGTGAGAAGAAGGACACATAAACCCATGACTGTCTTTATAGCCTGTCATAGAAAAGATTACTTTTCACACACTGAGTGTATAGGGTGATGTAAACTTTTAAGGGGGACACATAAGGACCATTAGATTTTCTTATATGGCAGACTGCAGTAATAAAATGGTCTCAAGAGGCCAACACAACAATCCTAAAGATTTGAGAGAAAAAATGTTATGACAAAAGGTTGATAGTGTCTTTTAACCCCTGTTACTCCCGTTGTCAACCAACATATTTGCTTACTGCTCAAATTAAGTCATGCTCCAAACTGACATATTGTTTCAATGCAGTAATGTGCATGCAACCCCAAATATGGCTGGCAGACTTTCAAATATGCTTTGGAGTTGGAGCAAATGGTGGTTTGGCTCTCCTCAGACAGACAATTTTCAACCAATGAATCAAACAAGCTTAAATTGGACAAATTAGGCAGAGTGTGATCAGCTTAAGTTCATGGCTTGTCTTTGGCATGCGGCTCTGGTCTGAGACCAAAACGGAGCAGGTTTGTTTTTTTAATGGCTTACTGCTGCCCTCTGTCAAAAAATGATGGTCATTGCAGCAAGTCATGAAAAACAGACACAGTAGCAAAGCTTCCAAACTATTCAAAAAGAAATAAAACTATAACAATAAGATGTCCATCAAATAATTCCCAGAATACCATTTCAGCCGTGACAGTCACCCCCCCCTCTTTGTCAGCCTGTGAGTCTGCTTCCAGGAATGCAACTGCAGACGCAGCACTTCTGCGTCCCAATGTGTGTTTCATTTGGGCTCTCTGTCTCAAACACACATGTGGCTCAAATATGTGGCCCAGTGCTCCAACAGAAACAGACTGTGATCCAGCGAGGTCCTAACGTGCACCTCACTGGAACGTGCCACACTGACACCAAACTGAGTCGGACAGGGCCACGTGTTCGAAAATTTAACACACATTCTTCAGAAGCTCTGTCACAGCCCTCTGCACATGAGTCTACACTGAATCAGGAGTGTTAGACAAACAAAAAAAAAGCAGCCTAATTAACAAAAAGGAAATGATGACAGCTCAAGATTACTGCAAATAACCCATCTTTAGAACATGTGGTGTAAAAGCACAATGAATCAGAGAGTCACTAAAACGAAAACTGAACTACAAAACTGAAACTACAGCGTACATAACACATATCGAAACCTAACCCAGAATGTCACACTGAACTATACTGTACACGTGGACCAATTTTTAAAAGCACTGTTCTATAGATGATGCACTCAAAATCATGATAATTTAAATTGGTTGGATTAAGTTACCGTGAACATAAATATTTGGTAAAATACTCATTACTCATCCTGGTCAGTTAGAATGGCAGATAAATATGTATCAGACAAAACGTCCTGTCATTATTATTTCTACACACATATTATCACTTGCATTTAGGTAGATAAGTAATGAACTACGGTACAGTGGCAGTACCATTTACCACTAAGTCAGTTTTTTTTTCTTTTTTTTCCCCCCGATTGCTCCTTAGATAGCTTCATGTTGTACATTCACAGTGTTTATGCATAACTAGTTTTCACCTGTAATGTGTAAATAGATTGTCGCTCTCGTGTGTTGCTGTCTGAGGCATGCTCGGGTCATCTGTAATGGTTGCATCCAGAGGGAGACATAACGGAGGGAGTGGCATACCACAGATCTGGGTGTAGCGTGACTTTGGGAGGATTTAGACAAATCTCCTTGGCCAGATTCACTAGACAGACAGTCTGTAAATATTAGACCCACTTAGTATGGTATGTTTGCATCCGTGCGTGTGTGTGAGTTGTTGTTGTTGCGTGCACAGGCACAGGCTGGTGTCTGTTGGAGAGAATAGCACGGCTGTGTAAAGTGACATGCAAAAGTGGGACCTCTATTTAGATTCGTGGGCTCTAAACTAAATTTTGCGTGTGAGAGTGTGTATTACACAACCCCCTCGGAAGCATTTATGTTTGTCTTACATTCACCTTGTTTATAGCTGCTGGAATGAGAAAATCATGTTCAATCAAAGACTGAAGGAAAATCCACCTTAACACAGATTATTAACACATTTCTGTCCAAACTAAAGAAAGCAAAGAAGCTACAGAAAAATCTGTGATGTCTTCAATAAACTATGCAATCAACAGCGAGAGACTGAATCCACAAACACAGCATGGGATTTAAGCAACCATGACAACAAACATCCACCCTGCAGAAAGGTCTTTGAACGAGACACTGAAGGCAGACCAGATCCATGGGTGCTGTGCTGTGGTTGATCTCAGACCTTTTGGTTGAAGCAAGCAAAAAGGCAGTTTCATTAGAACCAAAAAAAACTAAATAAATTATAAATAAAAACATTTAATCAAATTATGTCAATGTAACGGATGTAAGGAATGACCTGATGACTATGTCAGATTGGAGTTACAGCTCCTTTGTGCCTGTGTCTGACAGAGACCTTTTCATATCTACTATTCCGGGTTAAACTGTCTACCATAGCTGAAACATGTGGGAATTGTACTTTTGCATGGAATTTCCCTTTTTAACGAACTGTATTCCATAAAAATGTGATAGAGAGCCGTAAGAGAGCTTCCAAACCAACCCTAAAAACTGGCCGTGTAGTTTACAACTTTGACACAGAGTACTGTAAATAGCTCTTTGGAGTGTCTGCTCTGATGACAGGACATATACAAGGATCTAAACACACTTCTCACATGTTCTCACCGAAGTAAATACTGATCATATTCACATATAGAAAACATTTGCCTTGAAATCATTTACAGTAAGAATGAAGCACATGCAGTTGCAAATGTTACACAGTATATTTAATTAGGTAAATCTGCATAGTGCTTTAACAAGGCTAGTTGTTTGTCATTTCTGGATAGATTGCAAGACGGTGATGTCATTTCTTTCATAAAACCAATACTCTTTATCCAGGGTGAGCTTACATGTCCTGGCATAAGCTAACCCTTTACCTTCTTTCCATTTTATATTCAATGTAAACACGTTTGTGAGACAACAAAAGGTAGAGAGAGATGAAGACAGCCGGAGCTGGGAAAGAGAGAGAGCGAGAGAAGGAGAAAAATGGCTCAGGCTTCCAAGGTATAACAGGCTGCTTGCCAGATGCACTCTCGGCAGCTGGATAACAGATACAATGAAATTTCAGATCATTCTATAAATACCACAACCAGCTGCTTCTAGTTAATGTCAGATGATTATTAAAAAGCACTACAGATTAACCATTTGTTATCAGCAATTGAGCAATAATGTTCTTTTCCTCTGGACAAACCAGTAATTACAAACAAGAGCCAGGGGGCACGAGGTGACAGAAAGAGGTCTGGGCTAATATATGAGTGTCTTAAACTGATCTGACAAGAAATGGATTATGAGGTATTGTGCCTGGCTGGCTCGTGGGGGGTGAGGGGGTGAGGGGGTGGACTCCCCTGGGACTCAGCTTTTGTTTTTGTGGTGTCTTTCTTGTTGCATTAGTTTATGTGGAGTTGTACAAGGAATAATATGTGGGGGTCATAGATGTGGGGACTGACAGCATCTTTCACTGGTCTACCCACCAGCTCCCTCCGCTCGTCTCGAGGGGGCTTCTCCCGCTTCTCCTGTTACCTGCTAATGCCTCGCAGTCTCCCAGCCTTTGGGGTGAACATAACTTCGAAAGGTTTGGAGTTTCACCTTTTCTGCTATTTGACTCACACTACTTTCTGAGCTCGAAAACCAAAAAAGTTGAACACGCAAACAAGAACAGACACCTCTACTACAACCAGGGGGTCACAAAACCAGTGTACAGAACAGCTGGCAGACAAAGTAACAGCAACATGTGTATAATATAATGCCATGTAGTACAATATTGGTGCAGTAAATAGGCTCTTTCATGTTGCTGTTGAGCCTGTGTTAAAGAGGTGTTTTTAAGGCCTCAGTTTGGGATCAAATATTGCATTACCTTTTAAAATGTTTCTGTTATTTTGTCCAGTTTCTCCACATAAAAAAGTTAAGCAAAAGAAACATACTGCACACTGGTGCAAAACGAATCCCTTGAGCTTTAAGATCCCTCTCATATCATCTAATCACTCAAACTCATATTGGTCCAAGTCAGCTCAGCCAGTTTTAATATTTTTGTCACTGCATCATCTGTGAACGCTGGAGTCACCCACAGGTTTGATACAAGTGTCACATTTCACCTTTACTTGACAGAGCTGACAACAGGCTCTTGGGACTTTCATACCCAAAATGCCACTGCTTTGGCAGGGACCAGCTACAGGTAGAATAGCTCGGAAAACATGGGAATATAAATGAAATTTGCTTCAGGCTGCGCTGCAGGAGTGAATGGCGAGTGTCTGTCCATTTTCTTTTTTTACAAATACCAGTCCTGCCAACATCCTGTACAGTCGTATGCACACGCACACTGCAATCCATCAGTTCGCAGCATTATGGTTTTCATTAGTGGAAGATATGTTAACTGTCTAGGGCAAAAAGCCACTGAGAAGCCACTCAGTCGATTGTGGTGATGTGGCCGGTTGGCCGAGGGGTGTGACTAATTTACGCAGAAAGTGACACGTCCCCATTGCGAGCCGTGAAGCTCAAAATATTCCAACGACTCTATCGCCGTGTCACTCAAGTCTTCAGTCATCTTCATTTCACTTTTACTCCTCATCTGCTTGATATTTTGTTTGTTAGTTCAGGCCACTTTCATCTTGGAAAAGCACATAAATCAATGCATAAAACCTTGCAAAGTTGCCAAATTTTCACTCATTGAGATGAAAATACCCCGGGAACCCATGACTGAATCTATAATCTTGAGATCCACCTTCATCATGGTGGCCACGTATTATGCAGCATGACTGACAGCGTGTTGGAGTCTGTGTCTGTGTGAATGTGCTAACATGATGTGGTTTTCTAGCTCAGTAAAAGCCCAGCTTCATGCAGTTTGATTGATTTTGGCAAGCAGTAACCCTCAAACGGCTGCGTGCAGACTTTTACCTCTGCCTCACTCTCCACAGCTGTTTCCTGCCCCAAACTGCTAAAACAGTGGTGCAGCAGGACCAGAGGTAGGCCAACACAAACCAAAGTCTCTCTGTCTGCTACACACGTGCACACACACACACACACACACACACACACACACACATATCCATAAGAGCATACCATCCCTAGCTCCCTGTAGACTGCTACTGGTCACCTTGCAGCACTTCCTGTTTGAGTTGGGTCATTTCCTCTTTCTCTCTGCTGAGGGAGGGTTCAGGCTTCGCTGAGGTTGAAGCTCAGGAGGGATGAGGAGAGGACAAGGTTATAGCTTCCTCCCTTTAATCACCTTCAACCTGTCTCTCAATCACACACACACACACACACACACACACACACACACAATAGATGTAGACAGACATGTAGAAAGCTGCTTTTTTGTTCCCTTTTTGACATCCAGTTGAAGAATCTGTGCACCAGTAGTGACTTTGACAACCGCATATAAGTCCCATGTTGCACGTTTGCTCAAATTCACATCTGGGCAGAATGAGGCCTTGTGAAACTGTGGGACTCATATAATTCTAAATAGGGGATCATGGCGGTGTAAAGGGCTGAAAAACAGGCTTGCGACAGGAAGGTTGCTGGTTTAGCCTGGGAGTAGGAAAAAATTCTTGAGTAATGGCCATGAACCCTTGAGCAAGGAACTTACCTGATCCAGGAGGGTAAGTAGTGTATGTTAGAAGGCTGCGGTTTCACTGGGCAGCTCCCACATGTGCAATCATTCATTAACTGTAGGAATGTGAGGCAACGTGTTGCTAAAGTCCTGTTTGGATGTAGAAAATGTACAAACGTTACTTAAAAAGACCACATAATGTATCATAAATGGTGAATGGAAAAAGAACATCAAACATAAAATGTTGTGTGTCATACTCACTGAATATTTCTCCCTTAATCTGCGATGATGAATCAAAATGACTCTAAATGGAGTCCGTTTATCGCCAGAGACTAAAACAACTGTTTAGAGACAATCCCAAAACACAGACTGTTGAGAAGAGGAACATTTTCTTGAGAAACACTTCAAAGTGCTCCCAAATGAGCGTATTCATAAATGGTTTGCCCCTCAAGTGTGCTCAGCGCAATCACTCTCTGGTAGCGAGGGTAAAGAAATGAGGCAGATTGTTTGTGACAATTAGGCTGATGCCAGATACTGCCCGCTACGGCCTCCACAATCACTTGTCCCCATCAGCCAACTCTGTTTATCAGTAATTGCAATTTGGAAAGAACTCTGTGGCGATTAGGCCCAAGGAGTGGTCAGACAGAGAGCTCGCCCAGCCCTAAACAAGAGAGCAGTGTTTTGGGTAGAGTCTGCACGAGGTCCCACTGAGAGAGAGAGAGAGAGTGGAGGGCTAAGAGAGAGTGTGAAAGGCAGGAAGGAAGGAAGGAAATAGTGAAGGAAGGAAGGAAGTATCAAGAAAGAAGCAAAGAGAGTCAAATATGCAGCAGTGACCCCATCTATCACACTAAATACTATCTGATCTTTAACACATCCTATCTGATGAGGAAGCATTATATTTTCACAATTTGACAGATTAAAAAAAACAAGTTTTTATTTGAGAGCAGAATTCATGACAACCACTGCTGAACCACGGTGGCTTGTATGGGAAGACTTTCTCCATTCATATCTGTCTGAATTATGCATCCATTAACTGTAAGGTAAACTTTGCCTAAATTGCACAAGGTCACTTTGATTTCCCTTAAGTAATGTCAGTAATTAAACATTTGAAGGTTTTTTTTTAGCTTGAATTTCATCAGTAGGTTTTAATTTGTGCTTATGCGACTTTGGGGCCCCTGAAGCTTCAGCAAGCAAGCTCTCTAAGCCAGGCTATTCCTTTCCACATTCACACACCATTCACACTCTCCTGCATGTACACAAACACACAGACGGGTGATATCATAGGTACAGCAGGATCTTTAATACACCATGTTTGCTATAGTCCCTATAGCCTCCTACAAGCCTCCTTTATCCTTTCTAAACGATCACAAAATGCTTTTTATAAATCATGCCATCACAACTCAGTTTCATATTTGAACATTGCAGTTGATATTGATAGTGCTTAATGAAACATAACACAAATACTGTAATCTGTTTGAGACTGAGAGTGACAGAGAAAGAGTGTTGGAGATGGAATGAAAGCAGCATCTGTTGAAGTGATTGAACGGCCATGTGCCGGCAACATTGCTCTCCGTGCATCGCCCCATCTACATATCACATCAAAAACAGCCAAAGTGAAATGCGGTATAGTGTTATCCAAATGTCCCAATGCTATGCATTCATTTCATTATTCTACTCATCCTTCAAGTGCATTTTCCTGTAGAATAGAGAACATTAAAGGAACTTGACTGACATCTAGTGGATAAGACTGGTAGCTGCATGTCACTGCAAATGTGGTGCATAGCTGTGGTTGGTAGTTGTCATTTCCTGGGATTCACACTGCGTGTTGAGAGATGTTGCAGTGCATTAGCACACCAGATGGTGTGAAACCTGCTGGATTAGAGAGTTAAACGCTCACCATGACAATCTGCTGTTTAATGATTCTAAAACCTGTTTTATTTCTCTTCTCTCACACGCTCTGTTGTTCTTTCTGCCTCTGTTTAATACATACGCATATACACAAAGAGACTATTCCTTAATGTTTCCCTAACTGTAGTCACATATGTAATTGTAACTGTCATTTCTGACCATTATGGTATAAATATGGTTAATACATTTTAAATATATTTTGTGATATAATACTCCTTTTGTGATAACTATATTTCACCACAGAAGCCAAAAAATAAAAAATAAAAAACACATCCCAGTGTCCAGGTGGCTTTTCAGAAGTAATATGTAATCATAGATGATAGATAGAAGGAAAAAAAAGTTAAATTCCAAAGGGACTATGCCATCTTTAATTGGTTTCAAGTGTCCCAGATTCATTGGTAGAAAAGCTCCCTTTGTCCGCGTGTGTCTTTCGTCTCTTTCCAAAGAAAACAAAAGAAATATGGAACTCATGTCGTTTCATTTTCATTTTTATTATTATTAAAACATTTCCTGAGGATGTGGTCCATGTCAGTGTGGGCAGGTGATCATAGTTGATCTAAGTCAGACTGAGTATCCAATGTAAAAGGGGAAACACAGGGGTTGCTTAAGGCCTTTTGATGCTGCCCTTGATGTTCATATATGGAGTAGTAAGCTCAGTCAAAGGGTATCAGTGAGTGAACCTCTGGATCCTTTACTGTAGTAATACCGGTGCTTTATACTTTCCTCTATGCTGTACAACATACAGTGGGAAGAGAATACAAACATCAGCAGTCCAATCCAACATCCATTATCATGCTTAAATTGATGCAATGTTGCAGTTAGAATAAGTGCTAGCTGGTGCAGTCACGTTAGTGCAGGTAATCATGTTTTCTATGTTTGCTGATATGAGGAATTTCACCCTAAATGAGGCATTTGGATTGGTTTTTATTTTTATTTTGATCTATTTATTACTTTTAAAATATTTTCAATTTCGCAAAGTTGATATGCACTGGTACAAAGTGAGTATTACAATTTTCCACGTTAGAGCAGTCTACTAAAAGAGGACCTTGTGTCCCCAGACAGCAATGTTTCACTATATGTTTATATTTTTCAGTGTTGAGCAATAAGCAAGAGAGGGCTTTCCAGGAAACAATTTGTTCTGTTGTCACAGAATTGGTAATTTAGTGAGGCACACTGATATTCAGATAGTTTAGGCTATTCCAACAAACAGAAATTTTGAAATCAGCATTTTGCAACATGGAAATTTAATCTAAATGATTTCATTTGAAGCAGGAAGCTTGTTCCCTGTAGTACACTGACAACTCTAAAAAAATTCATAAACACATGGCACATTTAAGCCCGCAACCTATAGACAGCTCCCATATGTCATCATTGAGGCTGAACCCAGGGGCTCAGGAGGCTGCAGGCTGTAGCTGGTTCTGACTCACATTGTGCCAGCTTCCTGTGATTTTGAATTTTTGTCCCCAAAACCACAGGAAGAAAAATCCTCCACATACACCTTTCGGGGGTTTCGAAGAGATCTCTCCTCATGTGCACACACATAAACACAGATGCACACACACAAACAACTAATCAATGTGAAGTTTGAGCTGGAGCAAAACAGTGAACTTTCAATCTTGTTCACACCTAAAAATCAATTTAATGTCAAGTTATGCTTCAGTGCCAAAGCAAACCAAAACAAACAACAGAAAGACATCAGCAGAGAATTGGAAAGTCAAATAAATCACCCTTATCAGTTTCAAACAGAGGGAACCAGTGAATCATCCTATTGCCAAGCAAGACCTTGTTTTTGTACCTTTAATTAGACATTTGCCTTTTAAAAGTCACCAGTTGGCAGCCATGTGGTCTTGAAACGGCCAAAACAAAAATAAAACAGAGGAACGATGCCCTTAGATCTGCCCACCACTGCTGACAGAGGATATGTGAGATTTTCATTCATTCATCATGTCAAAGAAAGTGGAAACAATGCAGACCCCTAAGGACATTTGGAAAGCCAACTACTTACAATACTGTAATGGTCAAAGAATAGACTGCTGCCTTTTGGCTGTGTACCCCGCAGGCCATCCTGTCGACCCCCAGTCCGAAATCCCATCCAATCCTCTTTGCCATTTTGCCCATACATGTTGCTCAAGAGTATTAAGCTTCTATTAATCTTCCCAAAAACTGTGGTAGATGAACATAACATGTGTTTTCTGGCTGTCATCTGTTTTCTTGTTTACTTTTTTCATTGTTTGCTACTTGATTAAGATTGGTGGACTGTGTAAACACCAGGGACAACAATGAAAATAAGTCCAGGACTTGACTCACTGACAAAGTCCAATATGTTGCATTTTATAAAAGAGGACAATAAACCAAAGCAAAGAATTACTTCAATTCCTTTCACATTTCTTCACCTATATATCCTCCACCAAGCTCTTTCTTGTGTTTTCCCCATCCCATCCTGTAGCCTTTACCCTCTCCAGCCCTCCATATACCCCACCCCACCTCACCCCTCCATCCTGTCTGCAGGCTGCCAGGCGCAGATAAGGTGTCTTGGCAGGGAGTTGGAGTGCTGTCCTTCGCCTCGCTGAGTGAGAATCCAGGAAGCTGTGTTCACGCCACGTCGCTGGAACAATAGGACAGGGAGGGGAAGCAATTGGGATGAAATTGAAAAAAAATAAAAGTAGGAGAGAAAAATTAGTGTGGGACAATCTAAGCCTTGCCCTGCCACAAGTAGATACCAAGCTAGCGTGGTTTAAGGCACAACTCAAAGCTACAATTTTCTTTTCTGATTTCATTGTGTTTTATGATGTCTCTTCTTAAAAGCCCTATTGTCATACAGGGAAATCCTCAGCATTTGCTTCAAATAGATAGATACAATTTTGACAACAACAACAACTTTTTTTTTTGGTATCTTAAAAGATTTAAGTGCTACTTTTCAACTTAAATGCATGTTTAATGCATCCCATGGCTTATTTTGTGATGAAGTGGTTTAATTTACTTACTAAACCTCCAGTTTTACTCATCATTGAATTTCAACTTCTCTCAGAATACATTCGCGCTATCAACAGCTATGAACTTTTAGCATACAGAGGGCAAAAAACATTAGAAAAACCGTAAGAACAAAAGAGATTTTTTACATTTAAGATCACTTAAAGGTTCCCTGTGGAGTATTAGTCCTGTAGTAGCGCTATGGAGCTATTTTTCTATGAGTGGGTCTAAGGACGCACAAGCAAGCGCGCACACACAGGTGACACGATACACAGTCCTGCCAAAGGTTTCACACTATTCCACTAACCAACAGGTGGCAGTAACACGCCAAGGTATGCTGCAATGCACCAGCAAAGGCAGTGAAGAAGAAGACTGCAAGCTAGTAAACATGGATGACAACAATGCTGGATGTAAAATACTTAAAATATCGGCTTTGCAAATGTTTTATGAGGGAGGAAATACATTCAACACATTTGTTAGACCTCAAGGATACACACACAATGCATCTTGGTGAGTAACACTGAATGTAAACATAACTTGTTTGTTTACAAGAAAACTCCACAGGGCCCCTTAAAATCAACATGTCATGTGGCTCACTGAATTCTAGCGGATTGAGGCATATTTGCATCCTCTAAAGTGGAATTTCTTTCTGTGTAATTGTTGAATGTTGGCATAAAATGGCAGATTTACAAAGAAACCCCTGCTAACTGTTTCTAAGGGCCTGATATCAAACTCTGACTGTTGATGTTCAGAGCGCTCAAACATCTTCTGCTGTTACTGTGGCCATATTAGACCAGATATCTCCACGTGTGAATTTTAAACATCTCTCAATTATTGCAGGACCTTTTTTTTACGGGGATTTGCTGCAGTACAACAACATAAAATGAAATACCGTAAAGATCATTTCAAATATTCTGAAACCTGTGCCTGTGTGTGTCTGTCTGTGTGTCCGTTACTGTGTAAAAGCAGCTGCTGAGCTCAGATGTGTAGTGTGGCTACACAAACTGCCATCACCAGTTCCGCTCGCTGTCTGATTTACAGTGAGACGTTAATCAGGCACATGTACATAAACACACTGCGGTGTACCTCTTTCACACTCTGTCCACATGTGCGCACAAACACTTTCACAATCGTAACCCTCGACCTTACTCCCGCCTCGCCCTTTTCTCTCTGCCTCTCTTTCCAGCCAGACGAGCCACAGATATCCTGAGAGTTTACAATCCAATCAGATGTATAATGTTGTCAGGCCTGGTGTGAATACTATCTCAAGGTTTAAGGATCCACATACAGCAGGAAACTGCTAGTAGACTATTCATATGATCATAGAATATCTGCTTGTTAAATCAGAAGAGTCTAGTGAGCTTTCACACTGCAAGAAACATCAGGCACGCTTTCCTTTTAGAGGTGTTGTTTCCTTTTATTATTTACGTCATGTGACACAGACACCATGAACCACTTGTGTAGCTGGCAAACAGAGGTAGCTTAGTTAACAGTAACAGTAACATATGACGTGTGTGTGATATGAATTAATTCACAGCTTTTGAATTCCCTCTATATATTGTACAGCTGCAGGCCTTAATTACCCTTCGGCTACCACAAAAAGAAACTTTTTTAAATAAGTTGTTGATGAAGCCTAAGACGTTAAGCATGAGCAGACCTCTTGGCACATGTGCACCTGCCCAACTCGTGCTCTGCCCCTCTCTTTATCCTCCTGTCAGTCACAGTGGTGCGAATGATGTGTCTTTAAAACAAACTGTTCTACTGTTACATGTTTATTTATATGCTTTAATTAAGGAACACAATAAATAGCTTCATGGACACAGGTGAACTTCCATACTCCATCCCTGCAATTGATGTTTATGTCTCTGCTGCATCACACCTTGCTCTCATCATCCCTGGATAATTAAGCCTCCAATATCTGTCATTCGAAAGTTCATGTAGTGGCCACCCAACTTGTTTCATATACAGTCTTGCGTTATTATTATTATTGAACAATACCGAATAAATAGTCCTAGCTCTCTCCTCACCAGTAGGACTCTCTAATGACTCTGTTGCTTCACCACTACCCTCTGCTGCCATGACATATCCTGATGTAATGTGTCTATTCCTAAATCTGCCGCCTTAGGACCAAATGTTCACCAAATGTATCACTCTTCTCCCATAATTGTCAAATAGTATCTGACCTTAGTCTTCACCAAATACCACATGAAAATCGAACCACCCTCATCGGCTGTTCGAAGTGGTTCAGAACTACGTAAACAGTTGGTCAGCTGTAGAGGGCATGGGAGGAAACCACAAATTTGGGGGTAGAGTATGGGGGACCACAGCAAGTAAACATTGTAATTTAAAGCATCATCCATGGTGGCTGGATCAAGAGTGGATGGGTCAAAGTTATGCATACAGCGTGCTGCGTTTAGATCCCAATAAATGTTGGAAGTACTTCAGAATTTGACTAACTGCCAAACTGCAACTCATCTCCATTAAACAAGGGAAATCAATCATTAGCAAATGAATGCTGGAAGGCTAGTTATAATGGTTTTAACATCCATGGAATGCCCACTATGCATCATTATAAACACAGTCTCTCCAGTGGTTACTTCTCTCAAACATTTCTCTCTAGTGAATTGAGTAAATCACCCTGTAAGCTTCAGTATTAGTATTGCTTTCAAACAATAGAGTATGTTTCATGGTTTTGGCAATTTAATCAACAACAGCACAGACTTTGCAAGTACCTTACATCATTATTATAATGTACTGGTAGCCCATTCTTCTGGGCCAAGAGTACTGAGTACTACTAGAGCTGAAAGTAGTATCCAAATGTTTGAATGTCAAAGAAATAAAAAAAAAAAACACTACCTAGTGTGAAGTCATTATCCAACCACAACAACACCCAAGCTTGCTATGTTGAATGAAAATAAATCATCTGTTTGCATCAGAATGCTATTAAACCTCCACTAACCATCTCCACTTGCTAGCATTATTTCAACTTTCACACTTTTAAGAGTCTTAATGGTGCTACATACTGGTAAAAGATATTCTAAATAACTAATAACTGACTGAGTCTTAAAAACACTTCAAAGTTCAACTTTTTGTTTGTTTGACTGATCACGGCACACAAATGTTCCTCAGTAATTGGTTCATGTCTTCTAAAATAAATCTCTCATATTCTCATCAATATGCTTCAATTTATTTGAAATGCCTTCCACTAACCCAACCTCGGTCTTTCCTCTTTATAGCACCATATGTCAGAGGAGGGAGGGATTCCTCCTGCATACCTTTTACATTCAGTATTGCTGCCATCAAGGCAAGGCAAAACAAACAGGAAAATAGGCAGAGGATGTGAGTGCTGCTTTCCTGGAGCCAAACCAGAGAGGCGGTAAATCATAATCCCTGAGCCGAAACTGAATTCACCACACCTATCAAAACTCATTTAGGATCAGAGGCCAGAGGTCCAACCATTTACTATCTGTGAGCTCCCCCTTTTTTCTCCAATCCTTTTCTTTCAGGGGAAGAAAACCGATAAATGAAAGCCAAATACACATGGATAATCCCCGGCGTCTTTCCAAAAAGGAAATTATTATATTTGAAGTTATGACAGTGCTTCCTGAAGTGAAGGAACTGCACTGGATTTTTTAGGCCTGTGTCTTGATCTAAGAAAAACATAAGCAGACGCGTACTGGCAGAAAGACAAATATATGCCCTTCCACCACCCTCCCTTTCTCTTACTAGCTCAGCTCCTCCATGTGCATTGTGATTTACAGTATTTCTCAAAGCAGAAAGAATTTTTCACAAAAAAGCGAAAGTGGTGGAAAACTGCAGAAGGTCCCTCTGGCCAGAGACGTGAAGGGAGGAAATTGCATTGATATAAGCTCAAGCTTCTTTTGGCATCTGTCCGCCTTTTTCATTTTTCTTTCCTAAAGTGATGGCGTTTGTTCCACAGCCGCTGGTTTAGATACAGTCATCTAAGATGTTTTGCTTTGTCTCTCATTATATCCACAGTAAGCTGATGAGTGGAAGTGAGTGGCAGCATCTCGATGCTTTATAAAAGAAACTACAAACTTCAACTACAGTCAGCTTTTTTGCGGAGAGGCCGGAGCAGACTTACAAACTGCTGCTTTCATTCATGAAATGAAACATTCAAGGGTATGGACAATGACGATGACAAACTTTCTTTAACCGTGTAAAGCTGAATACCCCTGACTGCTGAACATTAACAAGAGCTGAGTCGTGTAGTAGTAGGTGTGCTGTTATATTACTCTATCCTTTACACAGTTTGCACCAGAGATATTTCTCCTCATGTCTAGTCAAATGAATCTGTGATGAAAACCCCATTCTGAGCATTTTACATAATTTTCTACAAATTTATCTCCAATATATTTTTTAACCATTTCATATTAAGTGCATCACACATGAGTCAAATCATAAATACACTTACAATTCATGATAACTAATAGTGTTCATTTTGTCAGCCATTGCTATATCTAATCGTAGTCCTAAAATCAAAAGCCCATGTGAGTTTTAGTCATATTTAGTCAACTTCATCCTTCTTATTGTTAGTCAGTTTGTAGTTGACTAAACAGACATTTTAGTCTCGTCTGTGTCGATGAAAGCCTCAGACATTTTACTGTGGGTTTTAGTCGAAGAAAACACATAACATTTTAATTTTGTTTTAGTCATCAATAAAGTAGTTGACAAAAACTTTGTGAACATTTTAGTCTAGTTTTAGTAAAGACCAAGAATGAATTTCCAATGCTAATTCAAATAATCTTGAAATGTAACTTTTTCTTCAGTAAGGGCCATGAGTGCAGCTGTAGGACAAGTAAGACTTTGTATTTTAGAAATGTTAAGGGAGAATATATGAGACGGGGGACAGAAACTGTGGCGAAGCTAAGTTTAAAAGCGCTTATTTTTAGCTCCTTGTCTGGAGCCTTTATTTACAACTCGTTGATGTTTCCCCTCTGTTTCTCTCCATGTCTTCACAGCTTTGGAATGCTCTGTAGGACTACAGATCTATGATTCCCTGCTACAGCGAAGGGCTTCAGCTTAGGACGATTGATGGCCGCTTCCCCGCTGAGTTCACATAGCATCAGCCAGTTTCCCCACAGTCTCCCAGGTAATCGCCTAATTCCCTGGTGGTGTTCAATTGCCACAAACCAAGAGACGCCCCACAGTGCTTGTCTCACTACGACCGCCATATTCCCCTATTAATCATAGCTGCACGTTGAGGCATTATCTCTTTTTGTGTCTGCACCACACGCAGGTTATTTAACGGCAACAACTGTGGAAACCACTGTACAGGAAGCTTTAAGATAACGGTGCATTGATTTAACAGTTGGGAAAACAAAGACACCACAGAGTTGTTTCACTTGAGGAAAATTCTGTTCGTTTATCTCTTAGCTCTCTTTAAAGACTTAATTTCAAAGGAAATATTAATTAACTATAAAATATTTTGAATTAATTTACACTCCGGTATATGTATGTCCCTGTTCTATGGGAATGTTTCCTCATATGAGGGATGTTTTCAGCTTTCATCATGGCTTTCTCTTTTGCCCACTATAACATTGTCTGTCGTGGTGAAACCTGAGCTTGCTGTTGTTACAACATGACATCTTTTAACATATTGGAACAGTTAGGATGGCCTTGATCCCCATGACCTCTTGACCCTCGCTCACGCCTCCACACAGCCCTAAAGACAGGCAGAGGGTGAGGTGAGGTTGGACACCCAGAGGTTCAGATGTGTCACTGGTCCAACAGATATGCTGCAGGATGCAGCCCCAGGTGTCCTGTGCTCAGGATTGGTTGGTTGGTTCTATTTAAGACCTTATGCCATTCTATGATGGCCCGAACAAATTCCCTCTGGTTTGCAGTGGTGTGATAGAAATGGATGTATCGCAAAAGCAGCAGCCTCGGTTGTCAGAAGTTAGGTGCAAAGGAAAGACCGTCCTCCCCCTCTCACCTCTGCTCATTCCCCTTTTTCTACTTCTACATAAGCAAACATACAAACCTTTTAAGCGACAAGTTCTTGCTGCAGCCTAAATATGTCATTAAAGCATAGAAATGCAGGAGGAAGGAAAGGCACAGAGCCGTTGCTACATGGTTTTCAGTGTGGGAAATCATACAGGGCTGTGAGACTGTTTTAGGTCTTTCCAAGCTGTCGTTTTGAGCCATAAATGAAAGCAAAACAACAGTGTGGGAGCCAGCCGAGCCAGTGGAGGCTCAAGGACTTCGTACTTTGAGTCTCGGTTTCATATCAAGCCAACACCACTTCCCAGTCTTACTCCTCCAGCTGTGTACCTGCCTTCCAGCCATCCATTTTCGCTCTAGATCCAACCTACTTCCCTGCATGTCACACTGCTCCTAGCTGTGCTCAGACTCTTTCCAAGTCATTTTGGTTGTATCCTTCCCTCTCTCATTTCTGCTATATTTTTTTCCTCTCCATTTGATTGACACATTTCACATCACCACTGAGGGGAAAAAAAAGAAACAACTGCCCTCTTTACCTCTCTTTGCCTCCTTCTCTCAGTCCATTTTCTTTACATTTCCTGCTCTTTTCCTCTCCCTCTCCTTTTCTGTCTGCCTCCTCTGCTCCACTTATGCATCCCAGCAGTCTAGATTTCCTTTCCTCAGGTTATAATAGTTAGACTGTGAAATCACCCGGGCCCCACACCCCTCCCTTCATCCCTGTGTCCTTCTTTCCCCTTCCACTCCCTAACATCGTTCTCTCTCTCGTCTGATCTCCTCCCTCCTCTTACTACTTATAGCCAATCTTTAATATTTATGGCCTCAAAGCTTGAGAAGTGGGTGGGTGCACAGGGCTTTACCTCGCCTATGATTACTTGCGTGTTGTCAGGAACCAGGAACGAGGTAAGGTGAGGGTTGCTCTATAAGGTTGAGGCTGTGAAGCTGCAGCCCTGCAGAGCAGAACAGAGGCTACCCAATCTCCTCCGAGCCCCCATACTGAAGTGATTAGGCCACAGGAAGCTGAACCTGACATTGCTGACACTAGGCCCCACTACCACATCCTGCCTCTACATCCACCCTCACCACACGACACCACCTCTCTACGCTGACACCCGACTCACGGTGGCAACCACAATGATGATTTACATCTTCTGATATGGTTACAGAGGATGGGAGAGCAGGGGATGAAGCAGGATCCTCAAGAGAGTGAAAAAAAATGTCAAAAGGAAACCTGAGATAAGTGGGAAAAAAAGAAAGAAAAATGCTTGTGGCGACTGCTTCCTTTATTGTTTCCCTGTCATGGTGTGGTGGCAGATGTAAACAGGAACAAGCAATGCAGCATGCCAATTTTAAGCCTATTAACTGTAAGTGGGATAACTACTGCAGGTGCTTTATTTTGGCTGCTGGGATCACATGGATCAAGAGACCTGTGACAGTATGTTGTTTTTTATATGAAATGTTTACTAAGGGATATGTACTCCATTATCCCATATTTTGTTTCTTATATATCTAAGGAAAATTAAAGAGGAATTAACATTATTTAAGTAAAAGTTGCTGGTTGCCCTTCTCCCCATATAAAGAGAAAACATGGATCAATTTCATTTTCTCCTCACCAATCAAGTGCACTTCAGCTTAGCGTTTGGGAAAACAAGTAGACAATATAGTGATTGAGATAACCTTCATGAAAGAGCACTACTGCCCTCTTGTGTTTGGGGGTGGACGGGGCAGAATTGAGAACATGGAAATTTGGAGAAACTTTACCCGACTTACAGAATCACAAGTGGGATAAAGACTTGGATTTCACTCACTCAAAAGAACAAATCATATCCAAACCAATATTTTTTTCTCTTTTCTTTCTACAACTTGCTTTATTAGAGCCTTAAATCAACAGCGGTTGACTAGAAAGGTTTTCACAGTACATTGGGCTTTTTCTATTTACATATGAGAGTACAAGAAAGTATAGTTTACATTCTGCATTACATATTCTTCTAACATCTAACAATTCAAATTTCAACTGTATATCCCCTGATCTTTTAAAGTGAATAATACTCTTATTTAACTACATTCAAGTTAAATTAGGCACATTTAGGCATAGAAATATTCCCGACTCCTTCATGAGTACTCAACAAATCAAAATCTGTGTCTAACCAAAATCTCCACATAAGCCTTGCCTCTCATTTTAGCTGTTATTTGTTCTCTCTCCCTGTCTCTCTCGCACCCTCTCTCACCAATCAAAATGTGTCTCTTTTTTAAAGTAGTGATTGCTCTCTGTTTGACTCCCGTCTCCGGTGAAAGTGTTTCATTTCACTAATACAGAAGTGAAACCAACTCCATTTAAAAAAAGGGAGTCTCACTGAATACTCTGGGGGCCGTGGGAATAATCAAAACACTGCAAGAGCCAGCGAGGAATACCAACTCCAGTTAAGAACAAAGGAAATGGAAATCAATGGCAGGATATGCAGATTTTTTTGACAGCTCGACACGCAAATAATCTTTTGGGAGTTTGCCCTCTGTTGCCTTTGCCAGGTTAAAATAACAACTGAGCATGGGAATATAAAATGCAGTATGTTGAAGAAAGGGCACAGCATTACACCTACTTAGTTTTATGTGAAGGTGTTCCAAAACAATCAATAAAGAATGTGCTGCATTGCAAGCAAGGCTGGATCGCCTAAGGCACGGTCATATCTATATGTGCACGGCTACCAACCGCAGGTATTAATTTCAAGCTAAACACTGTATTATTTAAAAGCTGCACCTTATGTTTTATGCGCAGTTGTATTTGTCAGTTTGCCGACACTTGAGAAGCTTCAGGAAAGTCTCCATCTTATGGGCGTCTTTCTTGAAGCAGCTGAGTAAGGTGTAGTCTCTCATAACAGACTCCAGCATCTCTGGCTGCACGTCGTACTGGAACAGGCCTTGCTCGCTGTAGCTTGTGGTCATCATTCCCTCATCCAACATCTGCACGGCAACATTTAGACACATGACAGGAATATTAAGAAAAAAAAACATAAGAATAAAAGGTGTGTATTGTCTACCAAAGGTTTTAAAGTGAAAGTCAGAAGAAAAGTTCTAGTATCCAATAATTAGTTTGATTGTCACAATAATTACACTGGCACTCAAATCCTAATTATACATGCTAGTCTGGGTTTAGTTGTATAACAGTAATCCAGAAATGTGTTTTGACCCACCTTCTTGATGAGGACCACCACCCCTTGCTCCAGACTGATCAGTTTCTCAGACACCCACTTGGTCTTGTTGAGCAGCATGTCAGGAGCGTCATCGTAGCGATCCAGTGTGTTCTGCAGGTAGACCAATGGCTCGATCCACGACTGGACCAGCATCAGCACAGAGTGGAGCAACCATTTGTCCTGCAGGGCACACGGGTGGAGAGTTGGTAGAACTGAATGAGTGAGCGAATTAAAACACAACAACTACACAAACTTAACGGCAATATAAAAAAATACACTTCGAAACATGAACACAGCTACAGTAGAACTGACTTTGCCCAATCCTGTCTTTGTGGGAACATTTATATGACTAGCAGCCACAGAATTTCTGTAAGATAGTAATGAACAAGAGTGATCAAAAAAGACTTAAGAACTTCATTAAAGCATAGCTTTTGAATCAAGGCTCTTCAGCTACAAAACATTCAGCAACAAAAGTAGGTTGAAATGTCTTGAGCAGTTGCTTAAATTCCCTTGAGCAGAGCACACTCTAAAGCAAGTGCAAATGACCACCATACAAATGGCCGTTAAACTGCAGAGCAGGCAATATTTCAACACAAAGGGCAGAGGATAAATTATTAACATAAAGAAGAGCCTTGCAGTACATGCAGTTTCAAAGACCACATTTACTATTATGGTGATGACATGACTTTCAACCATCAGTTTCATTATAGCTAAAAATGAGTCCTTAACGGAATTGCTTTTGCCATATATACTTGGCCTTTGTTAGTTGAAGGAGGATCATTGTAGAACTTCCCATTAACCAGATAACACTTCATTCAGCCAAATCGACCTTCATTGGCCTTTCACCTTTCGCCTTTCAAGTGGCTCAATCTAGTCTCCACCCTAGTGATCAGGCTGACCTTTGGCCTAAAAGGCAGAGCCGTGTTGGACAGTAGTCAAAACATCAAAAGGCACAGATGAAAATGTTGTTTTGAAATGTTACACAGGCAAGTATGAGATTTTAGTATCTTATATTGTAATTAGTGCAATAAAAAACGCCATTTAGCAGCTGACAGGGGCAACCATTATAAGGAGGGGGGGTACACTTGCACACTTAGTGACTGTTATTAAATAAGAAAGCTCGGGGTCTTATCACCACTGCAGCTTCAAAGTGATTTTATGAGCAGACCTGTGCATGCAAGCACTCATGCATCCCAACACCACCCCAAAGCCTGCATAGACACACACACACACACACACACACACACACACACACAAATGCACATGAACAAGAAGTACTGACTCCACTCAGATGCACAGAGAGAAACAGACAGACTTACATAAACACACACAACAACCTATACTTTGATTTCAAGTATAGTGACACATAAAGGCACAGGTGTATACACACACACACACACACACACACACACGCTGCGCTTCTTAACCGATTAAGACCAAAGCCCTGACAAAGGAAATAAAACATTTTGTGGTGATCAGTGGCCATGTACGTACAGATATCTGTTGGATTTCACTTTTGGAGCTGGGGAGGGGTAAGGCTTTGGTGATGCATGCATAGCCAGCTTGGTTCCTCTGGAGCTGCAATTGGAACGGGACAAACATCTCCTCCTACAATCCATACAAGCATGGGGAAAAAAGAAAAAAAAACTGAAACATATGAAAATATACACATACATACACCCATGGAGTACAAGCATGTGGACAAACAACCACATACACATTTTGTGTTACAATATGTGTGATGACTTTGACTGACTGACCCATTTATCCTTAACCACCTTCATTAAGGTTTAGTATGTTGAAAAGCTAAAAGCTTTTGTTTTTAGTTTAGTTTACTACCGAAGGTCATAAGCAGCAGTATTCCAGTCTGTTTTGGGAATTTTATTGGTTTTAGGCAATAAGTTAAAATGGTTACACTCTAGTCCTAACCTTAAAAAATAGCTTCTTAAAAAACTAGGCAAGCAACACTTGTGGATTTTTCTTTGGTTCTCATAGTTATGGAATTACAAGACACAAAGTCACACACACAGAAAAACACATCAGGAAAACAATGACAAAGACTTCACCAATATCGGCCACTGGAGACACATTTTGTTCTCCAGCATGTTCTCATCTGTAGACCCCATGCAGTGTTTTCTCTGTAACAAGCCCTACATCATCCCATTTCAAAGACCATTTTGGATCTCGAGCCGTAGAGGGAAGGAGATTCAACAGGCTGCAAAACCTGTGCTCTCACTGCTGCAGTATATCATTATCACATTCGTATTACTCCACTGTAGGCCTGCTTCTTCAATAAAACATCTTTGGCTCAGAAGAGAGATAGAAGATTACTTTGAAGCCTGGCAGTGAGGCGATGATCATGTCAGAATCAAAAGCAAACAACACGGAGCATCTAACAGAAAGTGTCAGTGCGTTTGGTCCAGCATATTGTGAAAAGGGCCCACAAAAAAAAGTCCTTTTGCTCTCATTGCAGAACTCATTCAAAGTGTTTTGATTGCATGCTAGATTCAACGAATAACATAGCTTGGGAGAAACTGTAACTAATGAGCAATGTCTTTTTGCTTACTTTTAGCACTGACATGTAAGAAAACAACAGAATTTCATTGTTTTCAGGATGACTCAGTTTTATTCTAAGATTGCCTTTCAATTAAATCCTCTCTTTCTAGGCTCAATGAAAATAATGTTCTATTGTCACGTGATGCTCAGTGTGAAGAGTGATTCAGTTTATGGCAAGCCCTTTTAACATTTAATCAGTAGGGCTGACTAGTAGCGATTTAGTTTTAGTAGTGGAAATTACATCTCGACATGTCAAAATGTCATTTTGACATGTCATCAAACCATTTCGGATCATCATCAAGTACCACAAAGCTACTGGTCGACTTTTAAATAGGCTATGTTTACCTCATGAATATTCAACAAATGCTAATGCTTTATGAAAACGCGCGTTATTTTCCGTTGGCAACACATCTACTGCTCCACAGTCCATTCCAGTAAATGGCGGTAATGCACCTATAAATTGGTTTACCATCCGCCATATAAACTTAAAAATTCTGTCAAATGCAGTAACTGCCGTCTCCGTATTAATAATTCCTTCTCTCTCCATTTTCGCTCATCACCGCCAAATTAGCTCAGTGAGACGATTTCTCTTTCCTAGGATGGCGAACTCATGACCCGCCCTACTCTGCCTCTGATTGGCCAGTACTCGTTGCAGGTAAGGCAATCAGAGGCAGAGTAGGGCGGATCATTCGCCCAAATTACCATATGCATTTCGGATATGTAGCCCAAATTACCATATTCATTTCGAATATGTAGCCCAAATTACCATATTCATTACGGATATGTGTGTATGTCATTGAAGATATCTACAATGACATTTTGACTAGTGGAAATTCCTTTTTTGATATCTGAAATTCAATTCTGACTAGTTATAAAAGACATTGTAGATATCTTAAATATATTTGTTACTAGTAAGAATATAATTTTCACATGTTACAATTGTATTTCAGATATCTCAAATGCAATTCTAGATATCTGAAATTACATTCTTACTAGTTACAATTCCAAGCCAACATATCAATAATTTAATTTTGACTAGCCAGAATTGAATTTTAGATATCTACAATTCCATTAATGATATCTGTAATGTAAGAACAATTGTAGATATCTATAATGAACATTGCCACTAGTAAGAATTGAATTGTTGATATCAACAATTGACATTTCCACTAGTGAGAATTGAGTTGTAGATATCATTAATTAGAATTGAATTATAACATGTCAAAATTGAATTATAGATATCTGTAATTGAGTTTGAATAGAAGTCAATGGTAAAAGTTGACTAGTTGTAATTAATTTACTGATATCAACAATTAACATTTCCACTAGTAAGAAATGAATAGTTGATATCAAAAATTTACATTTTGACTAGTGTGAAATGAATTGTAGATATCTTTAATTAAAATTGTTACGTATCAAAATTACATTATGGATATGTTGGCTTGCAATTCTAACTAGTCAAAAAGCAATTGTTGATATCTACAATTGATATTACCGCTACTGATTAAATGTTAAAAGGGCTTGCCATATTCAGTTTCTCCTGAGGCTAAGCACTTGCTTAATCTATGCCTTTACAGTATACTGTAAGAGCCTGTGGATACAATGGGTCTGCTGAGCAGTTAAACCATTTTTCCCACCATATAGTGCACTAGTGCAAAGATTCATTTCGGTGTTACTCACAAACAAAGAGCATGATTCTTCTGAGACATGGTAGATGAGCTCAGCATGCTGGATGACTCGGTCTAGAAGTTTCTCTTGGGAGATGGAGGGGCAGCGGGAGAGTCTACCATTCTCTTCCCTACAGTCTAGTGGGATGCTCACAGTAAGCAGATAGGGACAGAGCAATATAGCCCAAACACCCAGCTGCATGACTGAAGACAACCACATATAGATGTTCCAAATGTTCACAAGTAAAAACTCACGCATACATGCACAAAACACAAAAACCTGATCATCCTATATCTTTATTGTTTGAATTACCTTCTTCAGAATTACAAAAATCAAAATCACTGCTCAGCTAAATAAACTGGTGTAATTTATATCTGTCAGCACAATTACAAAGCATGCTTTGTAAGTCTTGTGAGTCTTGAAGTGTGAAGTGTGATGCATTACCTGTCATCTTGTGCATCCTGTCAGTAGTCTTCAAGTCTTCCTAGCATTTCTGTCATGCTGACTTCTGTTATAAAGCCTGACCAGACCATGAATAAAGGAAAAGGTCACAGTGGTCTTGCGTAGGTTCTTGTAAAAAAATGTGTCTTCCCAAAGCCCCGCATTTCTTTACTCATGCATAATACCAAGATGGTAACTATAGTCAGGCATGCTAGGCCTAAATATCTTTGTTCCTGATTTAAAGTTACGAATTGGGATTTCTTTCTAAATATATCTGGCGATATGAAATCTGTGTCAACTGACCTCAATTTAAAAATAAATCCAAATAAATGTTTTGTACATTTTTATTCCACCCAGCATCCTGATACCATTCGCCAATAATCCAAGAATGAAGACTGAGACTGATTAGATTTATCAAACAAAAGCTCAAAAAAGGAATGGGCTGAAAAATCCCTCCTTTCAGCCGAGGTAAGTATGTAATGTAGATTTAAACACGCATGACAGAGAAGGCCGCAGAGAAGACAGCGTAGAACTGTAACAGACACAACAAAAAGAGGATGAATGAATGAGAGTCGGAAATCACTGGGACCTAACAAAACCCCACAAATCTTTCTTTTATTTTGACATTCATATTGCATTCTGCTCAGAAAACCATGGGTGTGTGAGAGTAGCTCTACCCAGAAGCTATGGTTTCCCAATTGTAATGACTATGTTTAGCTGTCATAGAAGGAAGCACAGATTTACTGTAATCCATGGTTGCTTGAAACAGGCTCCATTTTTTTCATCGCACTACTTACTTTATCTGTCTTTTAAATCACTTCTGTTTAAAGTATAATTAAATTAGAAGATTAGTTTGTTTGTCAGTTTATGGTGATAAATCCATTCATATAATTTGGATGCAAATTGACATAAAATGTTTACTTCTTCAGCGAAGCATGTTTAAGGATAAGCTAAAGACAGACAGGGGATCAGAGAGTAGCAGCTGATAGGTTTCGTGTTACTGAACTCGACGTCACAGAGACTTTCAGGTTTCCTGCTCAAGCATCCTCAAGACACCTGAAGCCTCATGTCACATGTCAGCCTGTTTGATATGTAACAATGTTCTCTTCTCATCTCCTTTCTTTCACTCCCCCACTTTTTCCTTCTGCACCTCCTTGGCGGGTTGGCAAATTATTTAAAATGTAAGCACACCTCTCCAAAAAAACATCTCGTTTTCTTCAACCTCCTTATATTAAATCCTATTAAATGTACAGGGAATTTAAGAAAACTGTGAAAACTGTATGTTGCTAAATTTACAAAACATCCCAATTAATGTGATTACGTCATAGGTGTGACTTCAACTCTGTAATACGAGGGTATTTTTGCTCAATCTAATCTGATTTGGATATCTGCCAAAAAAAAGGTATTTGTAGAGCAACCTTATACAGGTTTAACCTAATTTCTTGTTCATGCTAGATTCTATAAACTCACATTTGAGGTACTTAACATAGGTGTAAGCATCCACACTCTTTTCCCACACATCAGTGAGGGCATGCATGAAACTGTACGATAGATAGATAGATAAATAGATGGTTATCCCTACAATCAGCAGTGCAAAGGATGAATAAAAAAGGGGATAAACAATTTACACAAGTGATGAGTTTGCCAGAGGGTACTTCATTTTCATTTATTTTTACACTTTTTTCAACCTGCAAGCTTGATGTCTTGCACCTGAGCAGGCTGGGCCTAGGTTATTTAGGCTGGCTCCTCACTCTCTCACTCTCACCATCTAGCCTTTTGGTTTGGTTTTCCTCTTTGTGTTTGCTCAGGTAAGTACTCCACAACATTTGAAAATAACTATACAGCTGTTGTATTAGCTAGACATTGTGTGTTACAAGTTTTCCTTGTTTTTCCCAAAGTTATAAACTCTTAGAGGAGAAGTAGTATTTCTTTTTCGTTCTTTTTATCTTGGTAGAAACTTCTGGAAGCTTATTATATAATTTTACTGGCAAGGCTTACATCCCATCAATTCAACGGTAACAAGCTTACTCCAGATTCTAGTTTTCTTCTTTGTTTCTTTTTAGTGGTGTACAGAAACCCGATTATCCCTGCACCTACTGGCATTTTTGATCATTCTGAACAAAATATAAAGAATGATACTGAAAAGAATGTTAAATTACATGAATTATCTGAGTATTTTTCTAAACTGAAAAAAATATGACAGAACCACTTATATAATGTATTTACCATTTTTTCCCCCTGCTTATGATGCTAATTTCATGAGGTGAAAATTAGATTAGTGACAGTTCATACATTTCAGTGTTACCTTTTATGTTGTGCTGTTTCATTTGCACATACGAAGTCTATTCACTCATGGGTACATTCGCTTTGCTATTTTGGAACCTCATTTGATTTCTAAAGCAATTTCTCGTTTGGAATCTGAGGTGAGAATTGCATTTACCAAAGTGACTTGCAAAGATATGCATTAATCAAAACACATGAAGTGGCGAAACTGTGTTAGATGGTATATTGGCACCAAACGTTTGTTTCTATTTGCAAATAAAAGTACCCATGTAATGTTATGTCTGGCACCTACAGTATGTAGTGTATTATCTTAATTTCAAAGCAGTCCATCTGGGAAAAACCAGGGAGGGAGTTGATGCATGAAATGAGATGAATATGTTCGAATAGGAAAACATATTTATTTATGTCTTAAATCTGAGATTGAGTGTTGATTCAGCATGGAATCCAAATATTACAGTACATTTGTTTTCTTTTCTTCCGAACAGAAGTGATTGCCATTTCATTAAACTGTGCCCTAGATTCCACAGACTATAAAGTGCTGCAATATTTAAATGACTCTCAGTATAATTCAACATGGCTCACCATACATTATATCTCTCACCTTTTCATACGTCTATTCTGATTTTCTTTCAGCTTCATCCAAGGAAGAGTTTTGCTGAGCACACTGCATGTTTGTTTTTTGTCTGCAGCAGCCTCACATTCACAAATGCAAGGGATCTATTGATGTCCACTGTACACTTTCTCAGCCCTGAACCCTTGAAGCAGCTGCTGCTTGCGCCGACTGTACTTTGTGTTACAGGACTAATACGGTTCATGGATCCCTATGTCGTGTCTGTTATTCTCTCTCTCTCCAGGGGTCCTTGAGATGCACAATGTACTTAATGGAAATTCGTGCCTCACACTGGTTCAGTTTGTTTGAGGCAAAATGCCGGTCAGTACTTAAAGTAGGAGGCATTTTTGGCTTGTGCTGAGTCAAACATTTCATTGTTTAAGTCACGCATATTGTACATGACTGACTTCACCCGATGAGGTTAAAAAAAACATATCCTTTTATACATGAATAAAACATGTTATATATTTTTTTGGTTCTGAACAGTACCTTCACGCAAAACAGTATCCCTTTGTGGTTGGAGAGAGATTTCCTCCCCATGTTAAGACCATGATTGCATGCCATATCTGTCATGCTATATCCATGCCTGCAAGAGTAAATACCCACTCTATCCCCTCACGCGGTATAGTGGAAAGAGTACACACATACATATTAATCACTCTGGTTCTGACAGACTTCTCGCGCTTGCTGAGGGTTGATGGGCAGCTCCCGCACTGGGACATGTTGCTCCCTTATTGGAAGATGGAAAGAGTGTGAGTACAGTATGTGTATGGGGGTGTTATTGTGTGTGTGTGTGTGTGTGTGTGTGTGTGTGTGAGAGAGAGAGATGAGAAAGAAGACAGTGGTTGATAGTTTAGAAAGGCTTGGTGAATAACGGGCAAATGTGATGTTAGAGGTATAATAGTTATACAGGATACATATATATTTCCTTAAGAAAATGCAAAAAATATAAGTGTGTGCAGGGTGGAGTGGAGTGGAAGGCAACTGAACAAAGAAAAAACATGAATACCATCAATGGATATTTGCCAAAAACAATAGAAATACTGGAATTTATTTTGGCATTGTTCCAAACAGTAATATACTAAAATACACCTTTTTTTCCCCCAATGCCCCGCCATATATATACTATTTAATTTACTTCATGTTTTTTTTTATATTCTAATGTATGTTGTTCATTAGTATTTTGTATTATTGTACTCAGGTTTCCTTTGAAAATGTCATTTTAATCTCAATGGGATTGACCTGATTAAATAAAGGATATACTGTATATTGCAAGACTGCAAGACATCCATCATATTATGGACACCCCCCTGACTGTGGAGTTACAGCTTGTTTTGCACAAACCATTTTTGTCTCAAAACTGGCAGGGTTTATATTATACAATAGTTTTAATAAACCCACTTTGAACATTTATAGCTTTTACCTGGATTCACCTCATCAGTGTATTTTTTATCCCTAGTATTTTTTACAATCTGTGTGCAACAGTCGGTGGACTGTATAACAATGGGTGTGCATGATAAGTGCTGGATGTATGATTCAGTGTTTAAGACTGACAAGCACTCAGCAGATCTGAGCAGCATGGCATACAGCTGATGCCTGCTTTTCTTAGCAGCTGTCTTGTTTTTGATGTGCAACAATGTGGTATTAAAACACACTCACTGTTGACTTCTTTTCAGGCTTTAAAGGAACAAAGTTACTTGTTCAGTCAGCTCTCACCCACGCTGTAGCTACCAGCTGGATTGTCCTTATTTGTCTGGGTTGACAAATTATTATCATATCATTCTGTATGAGCAAAATCATTAAAAAAATAAAAAAGAAACAGTTGGATGATTAGCCTCAGGTCTGTACCATGGCTATCGTGTTGGTTCATGAGACGAGTGAAGTGGAGAGAACAGGCTATGTGAGCTTTTTTAATGAGAACTGTGAGATACAAAGAGACACTCAATTTTGTAGTGCAATACCAACAGTCCTGGGGCAACTGGGAAAACTACACATTTGTATGATTTTATGCCTCTTTATAACTGCTGCAATCGGGTCATTGTGTGTGTACGTGTGGGTGTGTGTGGTTTGCATCTGTATGCTGACAAGCATGTGTTCATTATTTGTTTGTATTCTCTGCATGGAGAAGACAAATAAAAGATGAGAAATATTTGTGCTTAAAAACAATTATTCATTTCTTACAACTTTTAATTAAATATCAGCAAGTACACAGAAGAAATTAACTTTCATTCACTAACCAGCTTTAATTCTAGCACTTATTTTGTTTGATGTATTTCATAAATAGTACTCATTAATGAGAGTAGACAAAGTGAAGAGCCGTGTATAAAGCAATTATTGTATCTTTTCAATAGCAACACCTACAAAAAAGCGTTTTTTTAAATCACATAAAATAAAAATGCGCCCTATGGACCAATGACTCCCTCAATTATTTTTACTCACAATGAAGAGTTGAAGAGTGCACAGCCAGCATCCTGAAAATAGTACAGCAGATAAGGCAAAGAAAGTCTTTTTAATGCTTTAGAATGCAAATTTTCTAGTTTATACCAATTAAGTTTATAATTAGTGTGAAAAATGCGTGTGTGTGTGTGTGTGTGTGTGGGTGGGTGGGTGTGGGTGTGCGCGCATTGAGCCTTTAGGCATACAACCACTTTTGGGGCGAGAAAGGATAATGAAATAGCCAAATTCGTGTATTTCTCTTCATATTCTGATCCATTGTAATACACAGAAACATCAAAAGCCACATTTAGAACACAAATATGATACATACTTACATTTACAAAATAAAATGTCTTATTTATTATTATTATTATTATACACTCAGGTCACGTCTGCTATGATGTACAGAGCTCATTGGAATATAATAATGATATATTGACACTGCACGTGCATGTCATTGGTTTCTGTTTCACACGTATAACCAGACAACATCCATAGGCTAAACCAAACAAGAAAAATGTTTTTTCCCTCATGATTTTGCACCACAACACAGGCCATTTGACCCATGCCAAATTAACAGTTGGAAGTTCACATTCATTTTTTCCTCTTTGATTTCTGTGAGTTGACAGAAAACTGCTCGCTCATCAGAGGCAGGGCACTGGAGAGTTGCAGATGACAGTTCTGGGCTGATCCATTACCACTTTGCCCCGGGCGTAATTACCATCTCCCTCCAGTAACATGCAACACTCGCTCCTTCGAACGCAATCTCGCACAAACTTCTCAATCTGGTTGCAACAGGAGCAGCACTTCTGTTTCTCCTGCATTTACAATCCCCTCCCTCTGGGGCCTCTGGCGAAGCACACCTGCATGCATAAAAACAACAATTAGAGAGCAATCATGATGATCACTGGTGATGAATTCAGCTTTGGAGCTTGTTATTTCCCAGTGGGATTTGGTGGCAGTGCAGACGCAAAAGTAGAAGCAGCAGCGGCAGAAGCATGCCTGTCTTGCCGTGATGCCACATGTCATTTTTGACAAGTCTCTGGGATAAAGAAAGCAGGCAAAAAGCTTTAAATCAAATTGGTCACACAGCCTTGCCAATCTCTGTTGATAACATATACAGGCTCACAACCAAGGTGAAGCTGCTGTTGAGTGTCTAGGCGGTGAGCAATCTCCCTGTGCTCTAAAATGGAAATGAAACTGTTACACACCCACAGCTATTGAGGAAGGGATTTGCGTGGGCCGAGGTACAACTATACTCGATCGCCACTGTGGGAGAAGCTTTAGCTTTGCCCTCCTTCAAAGTGAGATTTACAAAAAGGAAATGCTTGGCTAGGTTTATTCAAAAGAAGCTCCTGATGGTGGGAAGACAAAAGGTACTTCACACTATCCTCCCTGGGGCACATGTACTCCAAAGCTCCACTTCTCTGCTTTACTCCTTATTCTAAGTACATGTTCCCCCCCTAGAGTGCACTGCACTCTCTCTGCTCCTGTCTCTCTTGCTCAATCTTTTACCTTTGCTTTTTTCCCCTTCATTCTCTCTGTACCTACCCATATTTCTCTCACTTAATTTCACTCTTCTCCCTCTACACCCCGCTGTCTCTCATGCTCGGCCTCCGCATCTCTCCTCTACTCCTTCTCGTTCCCACTCTCACCTTTAAGTTTCTCTCTCTTACCTCCCGCTTTCCCCTCTCTCTGCCTCGTCTCTCTTCCTCCCTCTCCCTCTCTCTCTCTGTCTGTCTCTAGCCACGTGTTGGCTAGCTCAGAGCAAAACCCTCTTTTAACAGAAGCTGAGGCCAGATGGCGGCTCAGAGATGGATCAACTCTGAAGTTCTCTGTGAGTTCCAGACTGTTTTTTTTTTTGTTTTTTTTTCCGGGCATCTCAAAAATAACTTGCTCTTTACCATTTCACCTACAAACCCAGTGTGGGACTTGTTACTTAAATTACCATTTCATATCAGCTCAGGAAAGATCAGCGAAACCAAATATACTTATATCGAATGTTGCTGTCATTCATTAGTGATATTAAAGATGGAGAAAACTTTCTGCAGAAAACATTTTTGGTCATCTTATCTAGCTTAGTGAGCCAAAAAACAATTTAAGGAATGGGAGTGTTTTGTGTAGTTTTTGGACATCTCTTTTCATTACACACTTCTGTTGTGTACCCTCACTAAAGGCTGTCAAACTGTGATGGGTCTTGTTAACACACAGACTTCAAATCCCCTGGTGGCAGTATTTATTCCCAAAGGGGACTTGTGGCTGTAGAATGAGAAATGTGACATGTCTGTGAATCCCAATAGAAGAGAAACAGGTACAATATATCCACAGGGAGAAAATCCTGCAGTTTGTCTAATGAGGCATAGCCAGACTATACACTTTGGTCAGTTCAGGAGATGAGCGTGAAATCCCCCATTAAATAATGTGAATCTCACATTAAGAGGCCCTCCTGAGGCAAAGTGTCTGTAGTAGGGATGACTAACTCAATTAATTCACAGTCCCTCCGAAAGTTTCTTTCCAAATCAAGGACTTGTTTTAAGGTTGTGTGTGTCATTTGTCCTGTCTGCGTTGTCGCTGTGTGTTTCTGTGGGTATCAGAAATGAGTGCACCAGTGCACACAGGGTTGAGGCTGACTGACTCTGAACCGGTGGCCTGCCCTCAATACCAAAACAAGTCATCTATTTCCTGTTTTGTGAATCCACGTCTTTGCCTGCTGTGCGGTGGTGATTGTCAGGTAACATTTAGAAAGCCCCTCTCTCTCTCTCGCTCTCTCTCTCTCTCTGCCATACTAAAGCTTCACTCTTGCCATTTTTTACCCCCCCTCCTCCGTCCTTTTCCTTTACCGCGGAGAAACAAGTTCATTGTGATTCGGAATGCAGTTCCACGGCTCAATGGGTTCTGTTTGAAATGAGATTTGAGAGAGTGAGCATGAGAGAGAAAGACAGAGAACCTCCAGCCGCCTAGCGTCTTGATGAATAAAAGATGGAGGCACTATGGTCTCATAAACAACAACAGAGCATAATTAGTTCAGTTCTTTTTATTTTAGGAACACTTTATGTGACATTTCCTTTGTGTGGCTGCTTTCATCACGCACGTCCTGCCTGCTTTGCATGTTGTGTAGGCTTCCCTCTCTCTCTTCCTTGTAAGTCAACAGTAGAGCTTGAATTATATTTACACTCTATGCAAATGTTAATACTGATATACATTTCTGTATACTCTCACTCTCCCAGTTTAGTGTTGTAATATGGCCTGTTGATATGTATACAGTAAATAGACAACTCGTTACAACAGACCAACACTATTTACATATGCCCTATATGTGAGATGTTCATGATATTTATGTATCAGGCCTGGGCCAAACAGGATTAGTAAATAATTCAATTGATTGGAGTACTTCAAGTACAGAGCTTGCAAAATACAAAGGTAGAAAAAAAAAACATAAATACTTAATGAAAATTTACATTACAGCAAAATGAACTGTCATCACTGAAAACACTACTACAAAGGTATAGGTAATATAAATGAGCAATTTTATTTGTTCATCTTATCTCTGTTAGTTAGTTTTAACTTTTGAACACTCTTCTTTTTTTTCCATTTCATCTGTTTCTCAAGACTGTCCCTAATATGAAAGACTCCTTGCATTTAGTGTAGCTTTTAATAATCATGTTCTTTTTTTCTTGTGTGGCAAATGCACCTGTAATTTGGGCACATTTGATTTGTCTTCTCTGAATCTCCATTAGCCGTCTACTGTTTCCTTTAAAAGTCACATTAATGGGCTACTTGTCAGACTCCTTTTGTAGCGGACTACTAATTGGCTTTTAACGTAATATGACTGACCTTTAGCTGTATTTGTGATTGCAGTTAGGCTACATGAAAGCTCTTTTCCATGATGCGTTTACATAATTTTGTCTACCCCCTGTAAAAAGCAAAGTCAGTATATGTATGTTTCAGTGATAGACAGCTTACCTGACAATATAAAGACTTTAGCGAGACAGTGAAGTCCCACATATTTTGAACACCAGGGAACGTAAAACAAATCCTAAAACTGCCAAATCTGTTTGACTCAGGTCTGCGCTGCTGTCTGTTGATGCTCTGCAGTCTCTCCGCATATCGTCTGCTCTGCTGAATGTGGCCCAGCCTAATGGCATCTGTGATATCCCTGGAGCACCCTAAGAGAGGCTGATGACAGCATGTGTTTGTCTTCCCTTCTTTTGCTCCCCCCCACCCACACAAATAGACAAACACACACACAGCGCACCTTCCTAATCTTCAATTCCGCTCCCCCGCCCACTGTTGATGCTTCAGAGTCAGAGCCCTGTAAAGTCTTTAGCCTAAGGTACTGCCTCAGGGTCTGAGCAGTGGTGAGTGCAGGCACGGGGTAGCATAATCAAAGGCGAACATATGTGTATTAATGTGTGTTTTTTAGGGGTGTTTATCAAATACCCTCCTGTCCCTCTCACCTCCCAACCCCTGCTGCCTGATCTTTAAATTTCCAACCTTTCGAGTCCCTGTTCTTGCTCATCAGACACCCCAAGAGTGCACTGAGTGGATTCAATTAGCGCAGTACTTGAAGCGAACGTGCTGGTCTGCACCACACCGAGCTCCCGACACGACACCCAACACACACGCAAAGCCCTGCATACTGATGTAGACCAAATTACCTTCAGACACCTGCTCACAACAAAGGTCACCATGGATGTCAAAATCTTTCATTCAGTTTCAGTCTGCTTTCAGACGAAAACGTTGATTTCCAGCCATGTACAACGGGAGCACTTTAATGCCTTAATCACAGCTTATTCCCGCTGAAACATTCAAAAGATTAAGAGATCAATATTTGTAGCATTTTTTTCATACCATGGTATTCAAGTAGGGACGAAAGAGTGGGATGAGTTTTACGAAACGCAATTCTCAGTAAAAAATCAGAACGTTCAAATGCTGGAAACAATTACAGATCATGGCATTCATCAGTAAATGGAAGATCTGGTCCTCTGTGATTGTTGGTGAACTCACAAAACAGAGAATCTACATATTAATCATCTTTTCTATAAAAGCTCAAACTTGTGTCTTAATCAGAAACTGTAGCCAAAATGAATAACCCTGAACTCCATAGTCATCCAGTTATCATTTCAGATCACAGACCAATAAGCTTCACTTTAATACATGAAACTGACACAATCCCATCTCCTCACTTTTAACAGACAAAGAGTCTAACAGTTCCTTTTCCAGTGAGAGGACATACTTTATTGAATAAGATGACTCCCCAGAAATATTACCATCTGTTCTATTGGAAACAGCAAAGTGTTGTTTTCAGAGGATGTCTTATTTCATAATCCACATACAGTAAACAGGAAAAAGAACAGCAAGAATGCATCCTACTCCCCCACAGAGCAAACTCAAAATGAGATACAGAAAAACTCAAATTCAGCTCAAAAATAAAAGAGACACGGAGACAGGGAAATGTACAGTGGCCCTGAGATCTCAATGTACTGCAACTTAAGAAAACACATGCAAATAGACAAAACACGAGCAAATTAAGAAAACATCAAATTGACAGCACATTTAGAAAACACACTGCAAATGCAGACTACACAACCAAATACACAAACGCGCTGCAAATACACAAAACGACGATGGGCTGAGCACGGCTTGGACACGCTTGTTGTAGATGCAGTAGGGGCAGCTAACATAGATATAACACTGAAAGTGAAAAATTCCAATTCCAATTGCAGATTTGAAGATGAAAACAGGAAAAGCGTGTGGATTTCAGTTTTTTTTAATTCACACGAAAAACGGAAAAACTAAATAATGCATTGTATATTTGTTTATCCTGTTATCAAACAAGTTGAAAACCACTTTGGACGGAGGGCACACAGACCATTTTTCTTATTAGAAATCTACAAAAAACAAAAAACTGTAAGTTTTACCGTTTTCAGGATTGAATGAATATACGAACCCGACTTCAATAACTTCTTGAAAAACCATGGCAACAACAAATGTGTTCAAGCCCGTGTTCATCACTTTTAAGTGTCCTCTGGAAAAACTTCCCTTGTCGTATTGTGTATTTGCAGTGGGTTTGTGTATTTGGTTGCTGTGCATGTGTTGTCAGATTGATGAAGACGTTTCATTAATTTGCTTGTGTTTGGTCTATTTGCATGTGTTTTCTTAAAGGGAAACTTTGCAGATGTCAGCGGAGGCGATCTACTGGACCAATTTCAAAACTTTTGGTAAGTATTAGTCATTTCAACCACAAAATGTGTAAAAATAGGGCCCAGGTTTAAAACTAAACAAATCAAAAAGCCTCATCAGAGCAATCATAGATTCACGGTATTGGGGAGCGACCCAGACAAGTGCAGGACTATCCACAAGAGGGACCTTAATTTTCTCAAAACTGATCCTTGTTACCAACACAGGTATCCAAATTTCCATCCAAATTTAGGCAGCAATTTGGAGTACCCTGACACTATGCCCAGAAACCGACAAACATTAGACAAAAGAGTTTCTTGAGAAACAACATTGATCTTTCCGTTTTTAAAGGACAGAGCTGAGGTTCAGTTTGTCAGTGTCTAGCAATGACACAGTAAACACTGACAACTTCCTTTCTACCATCTGTGTAAAAGGGAAACTGAACATTAGCCTGGTCTGTTGTGTAGAATACCTTTGCACCTTGCCGATTTGCAAGCAATTCATCCACATTAGGCAATGGGACGCAGTTCATAGTAATCAGCTAACATCTGTTTTCCACCATTATAGGAAGGTGCGTCAATCTTCTCAGTGGCACTTATTATCAGCAAGCAATACAGTACAGCTGAGGCAGCCCCAACAGCAAAAGGCAAAATGGAGTTTCTGACATAAAGGTTTGACAGGAGGTTCAATTTTCACTTTGTGCCAAAAGCTGTGAATGCAAGATGCAGATGCAGTGTCCTTGGCCATGACAGGAGCAGTTGAGAAACTGGACGGTGGAAGGAGAGTATCGTCTTTAGTGCAGATTTGTAAGGCATCCATCAAAATCCTCCCTGCAGAGGGCTGCCCTTCTCCACCACAGAGAATGTGGCCAAGGCAGTAGTATTGACTCTACTCACTACGACTTCTAGGCATTTTGGCATGGGAATACTTCTTTTCTTTTGTCTTTCATCAGGTGAAAAACTGGCATAAACATTGGCGAGTCTGGGAAATACCTATCATAGATGTGGCATTGCAAAATAGACAGTGCAGAGCAGTGAAAGGATAGAACACAGCATTGTCTAAAAGTAAAAATAAAATCTCAAAAATGTAATTTCAGCCAACACAAATAACTCTTCAACTGCCACTAATGATTGATTACCTCAAATATATAGCCGATGAGAAAAACAAACGTCTTATTAAGGACACCAGTCTTTACTCAGCTTTCCTCAGAAAGAGAAAGGAAGATAATGCGGTTACCACCAAGTCTTGAAAGGAAATTTGCAAAAACACTTTCTCTAGGTTTCATCCATTATTAAATTCAGCACAGAGTACAACTCAGTACAAACTTTACAAAATGGGATTCCTAGACCATGACACTTGCTCACACAGCACACTGCAAATAACTTGCATACCACTTATCTAGTAGTAGTAATAATAATCATTAATATTTATTTCACTTTCATTTTGTCATTATATTTAATCTTGCTACAATACTCATATTTGATTGATAATAACTGTTTTTTGCCTTTTTTGTCTGCTGTCATTATTTTTTGTATGCATTTTGTGTATTTTAGTCTCCAGTCTCTGTCAAGTCAACATTTAGTGGAATGCTGCATGTCGTGCACTGATAATACTAACAATACAACTAAAGACAAAAAACTGGGCTTTATAATGCTGCTCACACTCCGAAAAGGACTTGGCCTTTCATTCGAGGTGATGGAAATGGCCCGTTTCTAACACCTGAATGGAAAACGTGAGCACATCAAACGCACAATTATACAGGATCCTGGCTGCTGTTGACTTTGACCTTCTTAGTGGCCTGAGGCATGGTCACATTTCCACCACCTCCTCAGGGACAAATAAACACGAAGAGACAGAGGAAGAGAGAAAATGAAAAAAAGGATCAGTGGGACATTAAAAACAGAAAATGAGGAGAGACAAATACAATGCAAAAGAGATTATTGATTGCTAATGATGAGCTTGTTACAAAATGAAATACACCATCCTCTCTCAGTGCTTATGTTCACCCCAGCCTTGAGTCCTTGTCTCTGTGTACTGCTTTGATTGACAGTTGGGGTCCATGATAGTCATTCATAATGTGGACAGGCTTGTGCAAAGACAGCCGTGCGTGGATAGGCCCATGGGCAGCATGACACATGACAACCTTGAAATAGCCAAGGCTTTGTTTGCCTAGCCAAGACCCACCCAGCGCTACCTATCTGGCCATTTTCTCTCCCTCCCTCTCTCTGTCTCACCTCATAATGGGCATCAACAAGTGATCTTTCTAGAACCATAGGCTGGCCATTATGAATAGCCAGAGTGGTAACATCAGCCTTTGAAAGCCTTATTATTACAGAGAGCGAGAGGCATACCTCATTGACAGAGGAACAAGAGAGACAAAAGACAAAGACTACCCTTGGATGAGGTGCGGGAAGGAGGGGAGGGAGTTAGTTGAAGATCAGCGTGGGAGGATACAGAGATAGAGGGCAGAGGGGAGGTTGGTATAGACGATTTATGAGGGGCAGTATGTGTGCTTGCCTGTATGTGTGTTTATATGAGAGTGTGAGTGTGTGTGGCAGATTTTGTTAAGGATAAGGTCGGGTGGACGGAAGGAGGGGATGAGTGAGGAGGCGAAGAAAAGAGGGATGATTGGTGTGTTTGGTGGATAGGTATAATTTAAAATAGCTCATAAATATAAAGAGCAGTTCCTCATCTTGTGGTCACTGGCCAACTTTCAATACATCAGGTTTGTTTAGCAAATGGGGTGACTGCAAAACTTGGCTACTTTTGAAATTTTAAAGAATATGACCTCAGCCTTGATTTGTATCATGACTGAATCTAAATTGGCAAAAGGAAGAAAGAGTATAGACCCCGAATGTGGTGCAGGACACTGTCTGGAATAGGCTGCCACTGTCAAAACATATCCTTTAATCTCTTTTCCCCGTGCCCAGCCCCCTTCTTTCTCTGAAAATCTAGGACATTCTTTTTCATCATCAGTGTGTTCCCTGGTCTCTGTGGTATGCTGAGCCCCAATGCCAAAATGAAACTCTATAGTTAAGGAGTCTCTTTCTTTCTGCCAGTGTCTTTGGTCGCAGGCACTGTCCAGGGATAGGTAGTGTTTGCATGTGGTTTCCTTTGCCCTTTTGCATCTATTCATAGAAAAATACGACGTGGGAGAAGAAGTGGGACAGATGAGAAGTTGTTTCCCACAATGTCATTACGTGGTTTACACATTACACATTAACAAGGAGAAAACACATAAAAGCAAAAAGAGAGAAAGAATTGTCTGTGTTTGTGGGTGTGTGTGTGTGTGTGTGTGTGTGTGTGTGTGTGTGTGTGTGTGTGTGAGAAATTACACTTCATTACAAGTGATCTGATTAGGATGGACAGTAAAAAGTCTGAACCATTAGTAATGGCACTGGATTAGTTTTGTTTGCTTTCAAAGAGAAAATGATCATTAAGAATGTATAAAATATAATTGAAAGAAAAATAATACATTATTGGGATGCAACATTTCTGGTTTGATGATATACCCCGAAGAAAAACAATACACATCAAGCAACTATGATATGATATTGTCTTCCGTTATCATTTCCATTGCCCATTGGCTTTTCTTGCTATCATTTCTCTAATGACAGTTTCATACCACACCATTTGGCTTATGAGCCATTGTGCTGTTTCCCTAATGCCTCTGAAAGTATCAGACGGTAATGGCAAAGTAGATATTCCTCTCTCTTCAGCACTGTCAGATTCTCCTTACTGTTTCTGATGGCGATCTTAACAGTAAAGGCAGTATTACCTCTGTGTGCAAAGTCTAAGCTGACAGCAGGGATATGTGCTTGGACCAGGCTGCCTTGTTTTGCATTAATATGAAGAAATCTTTATGACATGCAGTTTGAACCTATTCCACAAACAGTGGCTTGCGTCAGAGGCTGCCACTAGGTGGTGCTGAAATCCTTCCCTCCTCCCTGTGCTATGGACCCCCATGGGCTTCCTTAAATGGGGCTGACTGTGTTGTTGTTGAAGGAGTTTGCCAGGCACAAGGCAAGATTTACAGTCCCAGGTTTAATTGTGTTTTGAAGAAAAAAACAGCTATAATGACAAAGGAAATACAATAAAGCTATAATGGGCTCCAGAAATTCCAGTTTAAACACTGAACAGCAGAGCACTTAGCAGACCACTGTTTGGTATCAGCGGTAATATGAAGATAAGAACTGATAGGGAGCTTTCTGCTCTGTTAGCCCATGTTCAGATTTGGTCTTGTGATCTATTATTCATTCTGCTGATTCTTCTCATTGTAACTGGTTTGCATAAACCCACAGCATCATTAAATAAAAGAAGCTAATTGATTAGTCTTACTGGTGCATACTTTGGTGTTCACTGTATGTACACAATATTAAGAACTTCAGCTTTTTCCATGATCCCTAATTGTTATTTCCCCACGTTAAGACACTTACAGTCATGAACATGAGGAGACAAGCATTTTAATAAGCATTTTAAGTCTTAAGACTATTGAGATATTGACCTAGCAAAAATGGATTCAGATCAATAGTTGGAAGGCACATCTATTATTTTATACACTGATCCTACACAGCATGGTAAAACTAAGAAATGCAGAACTTCAAAAAGAAAACTTCTCTCACCTCACAGCTATGTGAGAGAGAGAAAGAAAGACAGATTGCACCTGGCAAGAGGCTATGATCTATAAAAAGGAGCTGAGGAAGGGATAGACAAATCTGACTCTGCAAAAGCAAACAGATATATTGGTCTCCACCACTAAACCTCACGGAAGGTTGGGGTATCAGCAATATTTGCTAGTCCGCTCCTTCCTGGCAATAACACCTATTGCCACGCTGAAGCCAGTGAGGAGAGATTACCTGGGATATTCCTCTGTGGTCCAACACATAGTTGCATATGACTGCCAGGGGAAAATTAATTAGTGGATAGGACAAGGTTACAGACACATAATGAAAGTTATTGGCCATGTCACTTCATCATTTCCCCGGCCCCCCTATTACTTTCCATCAGGTTAGTCAGCCGTGAAATGGGGGTTTCATATGATGCAAGGAGGAATGTGCCACCACACCTTCACCACCAACACCTCCCACCCATATTCTCCCAGAGGGGTTGCACATGGATGATCATGGCACTTAGACTAATGTGGATGGTGCACGGTGATGAGAAGGGATTGGGAGTGTTAACTCATCCTTTTACATCATTACAGCACATTTATGGATCATTCTATCAAATGGCAGCTTTCACAACCAGCTCCAGCCTGTATTCACCTACTTAACCTATATTCATTTGGGGCTCAATAGGTCTCTGGCCTTGATTGCAATGCTCTCAACACAGAAGGACAAACAGTTAGGCCAGTAGCATGTTTGGATTGTCAGCTATGTTGTTCCCATTGAGAAACAAAATAGAATAAAAGATGAATGGTCAAGTGTAATTGCCTGTCCTTGTTGGTCCTGAATAACTTGAATGACAAGAGTTGCATCTCTTTTATGAATGGTTCAACAAATGAAGTGGCTACAGATAGCTGTCTCTTATTCTTAAATGGAAGCAAATGGTACTAATATTGAGTTATGATTATGAGAAAACAATGCCAGACAATTGCAACTTGCTATATGAAGCCAGCATGTGGTGTAATGATACCTGTAACACTGAGGCAGTGTGTCCTAGTCCAGAGAAGTCAATAACCTCTGCAGTCCTAACTGTTCTGTATCTTTCACATGAATAGAAGGCTACAGTAAATCAGTAAATACACCAAGGCAATAGAGTTTTTGTGTGCATTTAGTTAAAGTTCCCCCTTTTTCTTGCTATACTGACTAACTTGTGTACTGTATGTGTGCACTGTCAGTTAAGTCGCTGTGTATGTTGTATATGTATTTGGATATTTACATACATCTGTATTAGTGCTTCATCACCTTCTCTTATGCAGTTCGGCTCCAATCAGATCGGCTCACCACACAAGCTGATACAGTAAGCCTGTCCTCACAAAGCAGATCATTTGTTCACTTTGCAACTATCACTGCTGGATCTATTTTTTTTTTCTGACAGAATACACGATAATAGAACATAATAATAAGGGTTCGCTCGCACCCTCTATTGAACTAACGAGTCGTATTTTTGTGCTGGGTACGCATCAACTGGCTTAATTTTGCCTTGTGTTCCACCCCTTCCTATACTCTAGACGTTTTCCAAAACAATGACTAAAATAAACCCTTGTGCATACAAAAACTGAGAAAACTAGCTATCAGCACACACAGCTGCCTGCATATATGTGCACACAACAAAACACACAACATGAAAACATGCATGCAAAAGGTAGGTATTATGTCTTTGATGATATCATAGTCTTATAGTGAAAATACATATCTTATTTTGTTTGACATATTGGGCTTATCAAGTGACAGATTTCCATTGCCAGACAATAATGAAAGGACATAGCAGTGGATCATTAGATGGTATTTGTGCAACACTCCTACAGACATACAGTAAAACCACATACACATTATGTCACTTTATGTGTGTTGTGTGCTCAAATGGCCACCTTTGATGTGAAATGTGTTTGATGTCAGCATTTTTTTTTTTTTGTAAAGGGAAAGAGTTCTGCAATAATTTCAGTGTCTTAGATAAAGACAGATAAAAAAACAAAGGACCATCAAAGGAAAACAGACAGAGAAGCATTTAGTATGAAATGGCTTTGTGGGGAATTTATAAAGTTTCAAAACTATTATGCCTCATACTTTTACTTGTTTTGTTATTACTGTGTTTTTTTACCCTCTGTTTAAGATGGGGGCCATCCATCACGTAGGCATCTCAGACATCAGCACGGTTCTCCAAATCAATGGCTCATTGACTGCCCCAGCAGCAGACATGGACACACGTCTGTCTCCCTGACAGTTACAAAAAAGAAACAGGAATACAAATTGGGCTTCACTGTCTGACTGAGAGGGCAAGAGAATAGATCATTGACAATCGTGACACAAATCCATCTCTGATTCTTGAAAACCCCTTTTCTATTGTTCCCCCTGGTTCCCCCAAGTCCCCTTGCTTGATCCGTCGATATAGACATGCTTGGAATAGTCATTTTGTTTGGCTGTCTCTACAGGAGTTTGGGCTTAGGTGCTTTAAAGGACATTTTGACAATGGGAGAAGGATTGAGGCGAAAGCCTGTCAGTGGCTTTGCTGTTTATTGATTGCAAATGTGGTGAGAGCTTAATTGATTCACACTTTGAGATCAACACGATAATCTCTTAGCCTTGGGACTACAGTGGGCTGTGCAGGTAGGAAACAGACAGGAAGGGCATGGAAAGTGTGAATCAGCTGAGTGGAAAGTTTAGTTTGTTGCTTGCCTCCGGTCAATGTGCTCACAAAAATCAGAACCATCAATGCTGCTTCAATGCCTAATAATTAAGGAGACCTTTGAGCAACTGAAAGTGAAGTGAACAGCTGATTTATATATAACAGTTATGTGGTGACATTAGCATACAATGGATCCTTACATTTTTACAAGTTAAGTTTATACTGTTAACTGCACTAATGATTTTGACCATCTAACCTTATTCGAATGATAATAATAAAAAAATGTTTGTGTCGTTCTAACTTGCTGTGCTATTTAGGCTAAAACAAACTATACTGTACTCTCATATTCTGTTTGACTTCTGAATTCTGAAAGTAATTGAATTCCTGATGGAAATTCAGTCTCCTATACATTTTTTATACAGAAGAAACAAATGAAACTACCAATCTGAATTTTTTGTCTCCCAATACGATACCTAAACTCTGGATATCTGCCATTACTGAGTACCAATCCAACTCCGACTCCTTGAGATCCTCCTTATGTCAGGTAACATGACATTGCAACTTCACATCACACACATCATAGAAAAGGAGACGTCCATACCACTGCCTTCACTTTAAAATTCACACATTGGGAAAAATATGCAGGAAGTGGTGACTTTGCTACTTTACTGATTTGACTGAAATAATGTCACTGATAAGGTAAACACCAAATGTATTAATGCCGTTGATGAAAAAACTGTAATAATGTGGATCTGTTATGTCTGGGTGATACCCTGTCTGCTTAATAAGGTCAGTATTGGGGCCAATACAAGTCAAACGAATTATATCAGTGCAGTCCTATACACAACGTCCAACAAAGACCTCAACTTCTGTCCGTCACAGGTTCACAGACGTGCCAGGACATCTCCCACTGATCTCACCAGTTTTGTTGCAAAGTACATGAAAGCAATTTCAAAATGTATGCTCTTACAGTTTGGTTTTGTTTAATCCTCAGTTATATTTAACAAACAGTAAACACGCACACAACTGTTTTCAGCTTCCATCTTGTCCAATCAGTTCTCACTGACTGTGAGTTCAAACTGGCTCCTCAGAAGAAACAACTGCAAGTCCAGTTTGGACAGAATTTGTAAAATTCGTCTTAACATGAAGTTACAAATGAAAAAAAAAAAAAAGATTCATGGGGCTTAAGCTGGGTTTTAAAAGCTGTCCTACTACAAAGGCTAAGCAGGCTGCACATCCACATATCCATTCATTCCTCCCATCAATCCATCCATCTCCGCTTTTTTGGTTCCCTACATTTTATCCCATACACCTTCCATCTGACTCGAACAACCCTTAAAAACATCAGTTTCAGTCCCTTCTCTTATTAGAAATCTTCCAGCAGTTTCTCTCTCCATCATCAAAACCAAAGGGGCCAGTTGTTCCCCCATCAATACGACTTCCCAGGGTGAAGCCTTGAATCTGACAAGAGACAGAAGTCGCTGATGGGATTGCTGCTAGACCCGCAGGCAGCTGGCCAGGCAGGCTAACAAGTAAGTAGATGGACACCTAAAAGAGTTTGTCAAAATGAAGCTGCCTTTTCAGTGGTGTTCTGGGGCTTAAAATGGAAAAAGCAGGATGAAAACAAGGCTACATGGGACCACAGCCATTTCTCTGTGTTCTGCAGATGAAGAAAGGACGCCTGATCAAGCGCAGCAGGGGAAGAAGGCAAGCTGGGAGGCCAGAGGGATTTGTGCCTCTGTTTGTATATGTGTGTGTGTGTGTGTGTGTGTGTGTGACCATGTGTGTATGTCTGGGTATAGGAGTCATAAGATTTTCTGACTAAAAAAAGCTTTGCAAGAGGATGCACACTGCCCTTAGGCCAAATCTGCAGAGTCCAGGAAAAGTTTTTCTCTGTTAACCAAAGTGCATATACTGTAATTACTAAGCTGCTTCTGAGGTGAAACGCAAAGTTGTCCAGTGTGTGATTGATATTTTATGTAGGACACCAGAGTGTTAGATATATAAATCATCCTGTGAAAAAGGAAATACAGTACAGAACTTGTTTTCTTGTTTCTGGGGATTCCCTTTGACATGTCTTAGAGTTTTGTAATTCAAATTGAGAATCATTTTCTGCAGTATTGATACCATTGCAAGATCTCAAGCACAGAAAAAGAGATCTAAATCACCTGCCGACTTTCCTTGAAACTTGAGTTTGAATCGAATTCTGGCGAACTCTGGGTAGTACAATAATCAAAGCAACATCGCACGTGAACCTTGCCAGTAGCAATAAACATCAATAGAAACTCATCAATATTTTGTCTCCAAGGCCGGAGCCAGCAAAAGTGAACTTCAGTGAAATACATTTATTTCCCTCCACTCAAATATTCTTTGAAGGACATGTTATAACTGGCTGAATTGTTCATTGGCAATGTAATTTCCAATGAGGGTACTCGTGACAAAAAGGGGGGGAGACAAGTCCCTTGCTTAAATATTAACTGCTGTTCATAATGTTAAACTAAGAAGAACATTTGGCATTTCTGATAACTTGAGAAGGATGAGTGCTGCACCTCAGCCTACTGCCGGTGTTACACCGTATTCTGTGACCCATCCGATTCTGTGACCTGTACTGTAGCAGTGCAACAACGATTTCACCTTCAGGTAATGTTGACTAAATATGTGGTGAAAGCACTACACCCTAAACCCTGTCCATGGTTTATTTATGACACTGAAAAAAGAACAGTGCACAGGGACACTAGGACCCATGCAGGGGGTATTAGCCAATCAGGTGAGAGCACAAGCTAATAAGTAGGCTCATGGGCAGCAGGTGTGTGAAGACTGCAGTCTGCCCCCACAGTTAGTGTGTTCTTTGTGTGCTCTCACCATGTGGCTGAGACTGTCCTAGACAATTGTTCCTCTGGTAAGCCAATTATGTGTTTTTTATAGTTTTATATTAATTTGAGTATTTCTTTTATTGTTTGGGTACTGTTAGGGGTACCCTGAGGTATTGTACTTCTTAATCATTATATGATAGTGGGTTGGACACTTTTATTGTAGGTAGGAAAATTGAAGAGATGATAATGTATCAATTTAGCATTTACCTCACAACAAATTTATAACAGTGTTCTGTTTATTTACAGGCAAGGTATTTTAGTTCTTATTCATCTTGCTGTTTAAATAGTACATTGTAGAATTGATTTTATATAGATTAGGGTTTCAATCCTGTTTCTCTGTTTTTCTAGTGCTGCGGCTGGTGGTGGCCTCCAGTCTCGGGTGTGGTCGGGGTGCTAGGAGTTGAGTGTGTTTTTGTTACATTTCCCACAGGTAGAATACTCCCAGTCCTCCATCAGTGGGCGGTTGGCTTCCTCCTTCTTTCTTTCCTTTTGCAGAATTTTTTTAATAAGTGTTTTAATAAATAGCCAGTTATGGAAGCCATCTAACCTATGTTACACTAAGACTTTATTTCTCACCAAACAAACTACCTAAAAAGATTGGAAAACAGATTAGAAAGGATATGGATTCGATAAGCAAATTCGAACTGGATTCATATTTGCTACAATGCTATGAAACCCCATCCCTAGTTGTATGTGAATGTAATTGTAGGAGACATGATTACACATTTCTTTATTTGATTTAGAGTTATATTAGAGTTAGCAACCAGCTATCCAAGCATTAAAATGTCCATCTCCCTACCGCATGAGTGGAGATGATACTTGACATCTAATAAGTAAAGTTATTCTCACCACCATCAAACTGCATGCAAAGACATCCATGACCTTCCACTACTGTCACCTCAGACCTGAGCAAGCCAAAGGATCAGCAGGAAAGGAGCAGTGAAATTGGCAGTGGCATAATCATCGCAAATTGTTGGAAGCACAAAGGAGTACTGTAGGTGGACTGGTGAAGTGCCAGCTGTGTAATTGTAAGAGCATAAGTTTAGGGGAAAAAGCAATCTTCTCTCTCAAAGCCCAATTTTCCTAAACTTCAATCATTTGCTTTATCTAGCTGTAGAAAGAAAATATCCAGACCTTTTTCATTCAGAATACACAGTGAAGTAACCCGAACCTCAGGCAAAGACAGAGTGACAGGTCTAAATAATGTGGCACCGTACCTTTAATATAAACTGACTTTGAATTTGGCTCTTCACTGTGAAATGCACCTGAGGTTTTGTCAAGAATGGGGGGAAAAAAAATGTTTTGTCCTCAACAACACGGCCTCCTTCTCTCATCGTCTGATCACTCTTCTGCTCTCCCTGTTCATTGCGGGTCTCGGCAGGTATCCAGTCAGGCGAAAGTAGCACGTTACCCTTAGGTGAGACATGCCAGCATTCTCCTGCTTCCCATGCATCAGGAATATAGCATGATGTCTGTCTTGGCTGCAACAAGTTCTACAAGAGTCAACTCTCCCCTCACAGCTACTTGACTGCCAAAATGCATTAACCAGCACCAAACTCTAAATAATTAAATATCTGGGTGACATGGCTTGGCAAGAACACCACGTTGCTTGATTAAAACTTTATCACCAGACACTGTGAAAACTTTCCAAAACAATTAATTACTAGGGTATTAATGGTGGCTTGTCCTATGTAAAACACGATAAAGTGGGGGACTTAATTAAAAAACTCATTATACTTCCGTTTTCAGAATTTCAGAGTTTTCAAATGAATATGGCATATTTTTTCCTTCTCTCTCTGCCTCTCTCTCTCTTCTTTTCTTTCCTCCTCTCATTTTTACACACAAACTGACACACACACACACATGCACTTTCCTTCAGCGGGCATTCATGTGCCACCTCTGTGGATCCAGAGTGGGTGTGTGGGAACTTTTGCATTCATTGTCAGAATTATATATTTAAATCCCAGCTCATTATTTCAGTCTCATTCACTTTCTTTCTTTTTTTTCAAACGGAGAAATTGAGAAATTAATTTCCGTTCTCCTCTGGTGCAGATGGAGATCCACAAGAGAAAGCTGTTCAGTCTTGTCAGTGGGGACGTGTGGGAGATGAACACCTCGGTGGCAGGTGTCGCGCTGCTCTTTTCTTCTCTACCCCTTTGCATGCCCTCACTCACACTTGCGCAGACCCAGTCCTCATCTTTTATGGAGTAAAACTGCATCAGCATAGTCTCTGAAAGAAGCCTTTTATTGCACCTGACCTCTACCTACCTGACATGCTCGGTCTAAGGCTGTGCCCCGCATTTAAATATCAAGACAGAGGCAGCACAATGGCCTAAGCATTCCACGCACAATGACCTCCCTCCTCACTCAGCATACCCTGTCATAGCAAAACTCATCCCAGGGTCCTCAGCCTCACAAAGGGGCGCCTATGCTTAACAATTTGACAAAGACATGAATAGAGATTGCTGGTGGGTCAGAGAGCTCCCATAGGACACGGCATGAAGCAGCACTAGAGGGACATGTACCTGAAAGGCTGAGCAAACAAGCTCTCCGCCTGTAAAAAAAAAAACAAAAATGTAATGGGGGGTCGGATTGAGGGCAGCCTGTACTCACACACACAGATACACACAATGACTCACATACACAGATTCGGCCTTGTTAGTCACAGCTGCTCTGGCATAAATACAAGACATGTAAACACACACAGGTTTAAGTTTGGCACACAGAAAAAACACACAAGCAAACAATGAACTTGAATAAACAGTTTTTACAGTTTTACAGTTTTCTACATCATGCTTGCTCACTGTAGCAACTGGGGTCAACTACAATACAGACGGCAGTGTAAGGCACTCAATAGGTCCAGTCGTTAATGAAAAGAAAAGGCAGTGTATTGCCAATGCTCCTGTTGCAATTGGTTAGTTTTTGTCTTAACTCCTTGTGTATTGTTATCGGTGGGTTTAGGGACAAAGCATAGAGCGGGTGGCTGTGAAAAAACTGGAAACGGATGATCCCATTTCACATCCCTTAGAATTTTAACTAGATGAGCTTAGGGTACTGAGTGTGTGTGTGTGTGTGTGTGTGTGAGATATTCATGAGGCTGAGGAACAGAGCAGGAGGGTAATTTTCTGCACTCACTGAGCCAGGCATTCCTCAGGACAAAGGGACTGGGGAGACACATAGATTACAAGGTTGAACAGGAGTGATGAGGGGACTGTGCGCGTAAACTTACACAACCACCAACACACACATACACACACAAATGTGCACATTCGACACCCCTATTTTCTCCTCTTACAGCTTCGCCAAATCCAACTCCACCCCACTAGCTCACGGCCGCCTGCTCCCCCAAATCCCTCTCTATTCCCAAATTGCTTGTCAAAAGGACGAAATTAGAAAATAAAACTGTGTGGCTGACAAACAAGATTACATGCTGTTTGCACCTGGTTGTGGCAATTAAAGCTCTGATGACAAGCGAGGATGGCCTCCTAATGTGGTGTCTCAAGGCATATCGGCGTTTTCACAACAAGATTGCGCCCCACGTGCCATTGTGGCAGCACTGCCAGCCTCACCGCCTGTCATTCTTTGGCCCTTTGTGCTGTCTGTTGTATTCTGTCATGAGCACGTCTGGGATATGCTACATTGAGATATTCATAATTAAAACTGTGGCAACAGATACAGCCATAAGTGACACTCCACTGATTTGGATTTAAAGGCTGATTTAGCTGATCCAATAATTAAAGGACCCAAAAGCAAAAAAACAAGGGAGAGAAAAACTCTGCGTGCATAAAAACACAATTCAAATTTAGCACTACAAATTGCAGATGTTTGAATACACAGAAAATATTGTTGTAGGCAAATATCAGAGATCAAATATGCACATCAAGTAACTTCTAAACACATCCAGATTTTCAGTGTGTTCTGCGTAAACAGTGCAGTCTGGGGCTTCTACTCCACGTCCTCATGTTCAGCGGCTTCAGCTCAAGGGAATTTTCTGAAAGCCCCTTTATCTTAAATAGCCCCATTTGAATGACAGCACACAAGTAAACAAAATTGTTTAAATGTACCACTTACACGAGCTGATTGCTTTCTTCTCTCTTATTTGTGCCAGAATAATAAAACGGACCCTTTGCGTAAACAGACGCCACATCATTATTTCATAACTTTGCTGAGTTGAGCATGGTAAATTATGTACACTTTGCTTTCATGGGGACGGCAGGCCTTTCCCTCTACGTTAGTGTATAAGCTGCCTAGATGAGGGCAATGTCTATATACCATATGCTGAGAAATGTATCAAATCCCAGAAGAGACATAAGCAAGAAAGAGGGCTCAATTTAGCTGCCTGAGTTCACCAAAACAATAGATAGCGGTATGTGTAAATCTATGGACGTACTCTGTGTGAGGTTCTGTTATCCTTAGTATATAGATAAAAACACCATATAAATGCAGTCCATTAGCTTTAATTGCTCATATTCTCTATTCGTCAGTGCACCTCCCTTTGCAATTCTTAGGTTGTTGATTCAAGTGTTTAGGTTTTGATTAGCATGATACTGAGTTGGTTAAATAAGCCTTTTTCTTCTTTGGCTTGATATCAAAATGATAATGTTGGCTTTTCTCGTCCCCTTTTGGCTCCTTGACTGATTTTTAAGGTCTATCATTGACTGTGCCTAGCCTGTAAAGAGCTTTACTCTCCTCATTAGCAGTCGCTCTCCTCCTGCTATGTTGGCTCTGCGTGGTACCTCTCCCTTTAGTGGTTTCCAGTGTCTCTCTGTCTGCATGTGGAAGAGCATTGGAGGGCTGGGAGCTTCAGAGTGACAGATGGAGGCTGCTTTGTGACCCTTTGAGAGATTGGCAAGCCCTTCTGTCCCCTCCTGATTGAGTGTCTAACTACCGGTCGCTCTCCTCACGTCAAACAACCCCGCTTTATGTTATCTAAAGCCGCTCTCACTTGGCCCACTTGCTGCGATGGCAGTGTCAGATCCTGACAGCCGTTGTCATCTGCAGCTAGCACTGATGCCACTGAGGCTTGATAAATGGCACTTTTATGAAAGTAGTCAAAACCGAACAGGTTTGAAAGAAGATATGCACATTAGGGGTAAAACAGAAGGGGTTCATAAAGTCTGCAAATAATTCCTGGTTTGTTTTAGTAACAGATGAGTTGGGTCTGCTACAGAGGAAAATGCAATAAGTGTCAAATTAGAAAGTTTTTCACCCTGTAGTACTCTTTATAGTAGACTTGGCTTTAATTCAAAGGTGTTTACATCCATATTAAATGAATAGTACAAGTATTACAGCACTGTTTATTAATATAGCCACAATTTCAACTCTGTTTCTGTGATGTTGCTCAACAGAACACAAATGCAGTTAGCACACCACATGTGATTTCTGATTTAAAAACTCTTTTCTTTTCGTCGCTCAAGTCAACACAAAACCAAGAAAATAGTGCCAGAATTGGCCAACTGAGCTGTCCACAGACAAAAGCCACTGAACTAACTAAATAACTAAATAGCTCTCCCAATGAGGCAGAACTGACTGGAGTGGAGGAAGCTTGATCTTGGTGTCTCCAAGACTCAGCGATCTGGAACAAGGTATAGATGAATCTGGGTGGCACTTTACTTAGAGATCCTCATATAACACTGTAATGTGTGCAAAGGATTTCACATTTAAGCGCTTTAGCTAAGAAATCTGTCCAGCAGATTGTGCAGAACCAGTTATATGATTAAAATATAGTCATCAAATCCCATTGAAATAAAGGTTATAACCTACACAAATGTAACTTTTCAACAAAACTTGGTCCAGGTTTAACAGATGGCTAGATGTCTTTTCTGGGCTATGCTGTTACCAGCTGCTACAACAACAAACTGAGACTTTGGGAAAAAGTCAAAATAAAAGCCTCAAGCCTCTGCTCCATGAAATCAATTTTACTTACCAAAATCTCCATTATCATTAATCCTCATGTTTAGATCGCATTACGAGCGGCATGCCGACAGAGGACTGACGATGGACCGCTAAAGACTGAGCGATCTGGTTATGGACCCGATGGTGGATGATTTTTATTAAATTATACCTTTCTTTTGATTACAAAGCAAGCATTAGATCATAAGCTAGCAAGGAATTCCTGCCGAGTTTAATTAGCCACTCCACAATGCACTTTCACATCTACGCTGTGGAGGTCTGACAGAAGCGTTAACGTTTTGTTTTCCCAAAGCCTGTATCATAACCAGTTTCAGACTATTACTACTATAGAGACTGAATATCTTCCACATTCACGCAGACTAAGCAATTTTTTGTTTCCTAAATCTAAGATTGGAGAGAGACTATAAAGTAAATATGTACTGTCTTGTGCTTCAAGTCTACTTTCCCTAACCTTAACCAAGTGCTTTGAGTCCCTAAACATAACCATTATAAACGCTAATCACGCTTTAGTTGCTACAAACATGAATTGTATTGCACAAATAGATATTGTTGGGAAATCAAATGAAATGTGCCGTCAGTGCTGATGCATTCAATATAAACATTTTATGACTTGGCAGATACATTGATAGAAAAACATTTCCCCCGTGTGTTGATAAAGAAAAAAGGCAATCTGGGTGGAATTACATTTCCCTCAAAACAATTGTTGTTGGAAATTAGTAGTATATAAACACTGTGTCTCTGTGTCTTCCCTGGTAATGCTCTGCCATCATTCTGGTTTCCAGCACATGAAATACATGTTCAGTTGGTTTGGATTATTTTCCGGCTACAATTGAGGGACTTTGTACTGTATAAGATGGACTGAGTCCTACACTGTTTACCCAATATGAAAACTCTCAAACCCCCTTAGAGCTGAGAGTCGCACTTTAACCCCATAGTCATTGTTCCATTTCAAATCCTGTTTGCTTGAGTACAGAGCCAAAACAATGAAACGTGTCACTGTCCTAATACTTTCTGACAGCACTGCATTCTTTTTTTTTTTTTTATGTAGTGCAACACACTCACCTCTGATTTTGTATGTCTTTTGAAGAGGAATTTGGTATGTAATGCTGAGATGCTAGTTTTCAGCTTCTGCCATTGAAGTGGAAGAGTGTCTGGTCTATTCAGGATTGAGAGGCACCCACAGATGGAGCGTTCTGCCTGGCAGTGAAGAGCAACCGAGCAAAACAGAGTAATCTAAAACAGAGTGAAAATGTGTTGTATCCCACCTGCACTCTCTCTTTCTCCCTCTTTCTCCTGTGTATACTAAATGCATTATTCACAGGACTAAAATAAAGTTGAGGAGGGAAAACTGTCCAGCAGCAATCATATCTCAATCATAATTCATGCCATCTCTGACTCTGCCAGCTTGTTTAATGCTCTCCTCATGATGGCACCAAGCCCTCTTGTGTCTTTACAGTAATATCTTCCAAAGGAGCACTCAGAAGAATGGATAGGTACTGAATGAATTCAGTAGTGGACTCTCTTTTTTTTCTCGAACAATATTAAAGTAGCTCTAAAATAGATGCACTCTGCCTTTCAACCTACAGGCAATTATCTGGTGCTCTGTAATTGGCAGCAGAGAAAAGATGGGGAAAAAAATGAAATCAATATTCACCTGTGAGTTTCTCAGCCTATTTCAAAACAGCATAGACTGATGCAGAAATGCCCTCTCTATGTACACAGGGCTGGATTTAAAAGGATCTGCAGACATCTTTGCTTGTTTGATTTTTCAAATGCACTTGCTTTTAGTTCCATAAAAATCTTTAAGCAGACACCAAGGGCATGCAAAGCACATACTGTAAATGCTAAACGAAGCTATTTCACCTGAGACACCAGAATAAATAAGCCGAAGAAATTAATGTTTTAAGATATCCAAGGGTTGCTACAGAGACAGGTGTATAATTTTTGAAACACATTTCCAAATAAATAAATAAATTCCAATTATTCTCTTTGTTTTTTTTTGAAGACTAAAATCTTTCATCATCATAAAAAAAATGGTCATCATAAAATGCATTGGTAACACTTTATAATACGGTGCACAAAATTGTGAGTACTTACAAGGAACGAGCGAGGAAGGACTTGATAATTAATGAATTGTTAATAAGTAGTTCCTGAATAACTAGTTATAACGATATAGTAATAATGGTGAGTTACTAGGGAACAGGCTTGGAGATACTATCGTCAGTACATTGCCCTTTCATTGAATAACTATTCCTTTTGATTTCTTTTTTCACTTTCTCTACAAGTCCCAGTTTAGTTTTAGACAATTTATTATTTTGCTAGAGATGTTTTGTAAGTATGTGATACTCAATATACTTTGTGAAAGCAGCTTTACATACTCTGTTTAGGCGTCAGCGTCTGTAATGGTGCATACTTTGACATGGATGTAAATATCAACATATATGTGGTCTAAATATCATGATTAAAATATATATTTTTTGAGAATCTTGCTGTTTTTAGTTTGTTATTTAGAAACTAATTGTGGATTCTCCAGTAAAAACTCATAATCATGAGGTAATGAGGGATTAATGAGTCGTTGCTAGTTTTGTGCTGCTCAGTGGCTGATTCATAGTTAATCAGGAACTATGAAGAAAGTGTGTCCATTCACAAATATTTATGAAGTAATCATTACCTAATGATTCATTAATGTAGTATTTTCCAGTCTGTTCTTTAGTAACTCACCATTATCTACTATATAGTCCTCGACTCAGGAGTTATTCAGGAACTACGTATTAACAATTCATTAATTATCAGGTTGTTCCTGATTCATTCCTCACTTGTTCCTTAGTAACTCACTATTTACTATTAGTTATTAGTTATATTCACAATTTTGTTAACCGCATAAGTGTTACCAATGCATTTGAAGCATTCTCTCTCTTTTTTTTCATTCTTTACATCTGTCTTCCTCTGCAGCAGACTGTGCATGCTCCCCTCTGTGATGTCTGAATTTTGTATTTAAGGAGGTAGAACCTGTCCAGACAGCCAGGATGAAGCTGTATCCTGGCAGAATGTCTGTAAACACTACTTTATATTCACTCTGCTGTTCTGTGACTGTATGTGGAAATATCAAGGGAATACATAGACGATACATTTTCCCACTCAAAAACAGACCTTGTTTTTATACTCAAAATATTGTATTGCATTAAGAGGGTTGAATATATCATATTTTCTTATAATAAAAAACTGAAACTGTTCTTCTATGCTTTTCTCTATTGGTACATCAATAACCTTGCCTTGGATTTCATTTGAAATGTTCCTTTGTCATAGTTGTTGCCAGAAAATAGACTGCACAGCTGTTAGACCTTCCAGACACAGCAACATTGAACATAAAGTCATGTTATTCAGTAACACAAACATCATGAACATAACTGATTGACAGTGTGCAAGATTTCTCGCTTCCAGAATTTGATCCTACACACTTCTCACTAAGACTTACTGGTATGCAAGAGCATCTTTAAACATTTTTATTTATTGATAAAAGAGCCCATTCTTTTTGTTATGTGCTAATATTTGACCTATATATGGTAGCTATCCTCCATGCAATAAAAAAGTATAGGTAACTGGAGTGGCTCTAGGTATAGGATTTCCAGCTAATGTCTCCCTTTTGTTATTTTTCACATTGTCTGGCTGGTGCACTGTTTAAGAAAGCCAATAAGAGCCACAACTGGAATTGAAATTTGAAAAGTTTTCATTGAAAAAACAATGTCCAAACTTACAATGTGTATTCTTTAGGGACAGCTGTGGGGTTCTGGGAACTAACACAATGGACACCAAAGGAGAGTGGGCCATTACCCTTCTCATCCACCTGTTTTCGATTGTATAGTAAAATATGATTTATAGTTGCTGTTTCCTCAAGTGATCACTTTACAGTTCCAGGTCCAGGATCATCATTCAGCAATCCCAACTCAGCCACTGATTGCACTGGCTTCACTGAAGTGTTTTTAGCATCACTGACTCTGAGGAAATAGTAGTTCTTTTTTTTAAATTTATTTATTTATTTTTTACCTGTACACAGTATTCTGGATATTGACTCATAACCCAGTGAAGGTTTTATTTGAAATAGGTTATTTATATGTGTAGCCAGCTTGGGGCAGCAGGAAACCAAGTACCCTGACTACACTGAGCTAGAGAATAGTGCCTAAGGAAATAGTTTGAGTAACTTGCACACAACACTTTAATGCACGCAGATCGGTAAGAGTGTCTAGTTGAACATTACTGCATGTTGGAATTGTTTGACTGTTTTATTAAAGGATAGCAAAATAACTTGAACTTGAACTTTAAAAGGTGAAAAATAAAAGACTACAAAATATTTTTTTAATTTTTGTTTGTTAAGTAAATGTTTAACTTTACAGAGTATCAACTAAAAAAGAAGCAATACCTAACAGAAGTTCACTACAGTATGTTAAATGTTAGATACTACTTCAAGAGACGTTATGTGGTATAGTCAGGGGTGGAAGTAACGAATTACATATACTGTCGGTACTGTAACAAAGTCGTTTTTTGTGTTTTAAAAATCATTAATTTTACTTTTACTTAAGTACTTTTTATCACAAGTATTGTAGGCCTACTTCGCTACATTTCAAGTCTCATCTGTTACAGTGTAAAAACAAAAGTCACGTGAAAATCTCACGATAAACTGTGAGAATGGAGCAGGAGAAAGGAAACAACTGGCTGGTGTGTTTGCGGCCGCAGGAGGGCAGAGCTTCAGAGAGGTGGCACTCTGCACTCAGCTGTCACGCTGGAAAACACACGTGTTGAATGTATACGTTCACTGGACTGGGGGGGGGGGGGCTAGCTTGCAGTTAGTGAACAGTATAACAATGCGCAACCATGCAATACAATTAAGGATGGCGTCATTTTGGGTTAAGGTTAGCATTACTGTACCTCGGCGTAGTTAAATAAAGGTTGCATCTACCTTAATTAATCACTGATTTTTTTAATGCACCACCCGGTGAGCACGCTAAGTGACCCAAATCAAAACACACCCACGATGTTGCGTAGTTGCGTGACCAACAGGTGCATGCTGGGTCTGGCTAACATGCTAAATGCTAAGTAGCTCACGGTGGATCCTCCAGCAGCGACTTCTGCGTCCACTGAGGAACTTCTACCTTCAGTGAGGAGTGTGAGGCCTTGCTGCTGTCTGTGATAATTCCCTGGAGTGACTGCAGAGCCTCCTTCAACTCAAAACTTTTTGAAAACTTCGAGGAGCGCAGTGGGACAGAGAGGCTGAGTGGACTGGATATATTGTGCTTTGAGAATGAACGAGCAGAGGAGTCGATTGTGGAGGACTTCAGGTGCACATGACTCGTAGCATGACGTTCAGACAGGTGAGTAGAACAACAAACTCACTTATTGATGTAACTTACTTTCCAGATGAGAGCGTCAGCATCCACTGTGTGTGTGTGTGTGTGTGCGCGCGCGCGCGCGCAGTGTGCATGTGTGTCATTTGCTTAAATACAGGTCTGTGGTCTGCAGTCGCTGTGGGGTTTATATTGTTATACTCCTCTGTCTTGTGGCTTAATAATGCTTGTTGCACTGCTGTGGTGTACAAAGAATTATCGGTATTTATTTATTGTCAGTCAGTTTAATTGAATTGTCTGAGTTTTGTGCTCTTTTCTGGTTAATTCTAGTTAGATTGCACTGAGCAAGACCGTTGTATATTTACGATTGATAAGTTGTATGCACAGTCTGGAAAGTGCTATCTATAGAAATGGAACTTTTTGTTAGTTTGGACATCAGGACTTGGTGGCATCATGTTGTTCCACTAGTGTATACATTGACATTTAATGCAACTTAAAACAATTAGCTTTAAATGTGTTTTATAATTTAACAGTAGTATCATAGTATATCCTCATATAACCCCTCCCCCTCCTTTTTATGTAATGCAGTAACATTTACTCAGAGTACATTTTGTCTGAGCTACTTTTTACTTTTATCTAAGTACATTTTTACACAAGTACTTTTACTTTTACTTGAGTACAATAGTCTAGTACTCTTTCCACCACTGGGTATAGTTTAATGCTACTTAAAAGGAGAAGGAAAGCTCTGGTTACCATCCTTGGCAGTTTTGTCACAATCTGCCTCTGAACAGGAACTGAAACAACACTAAAATAATTCACTCTAATACAGCTGGATTTTCAGGATACAATAAGACTGAAACAGGAATTGCAGCATGCATATGACACAAATCATGAGAAGGAGAGAGACTGTATGCCAAACAATACCGTGAATGTAAAAGGGTATTCAAACACACAATAAATCACTGGAAGAACAGAAACGAGACTCTCACTGTTAACAACAGAATGAGCGACATTTAAAAATAGCTGGCTAAAAAAATAGCCAATAACAGAAAAATGAAGACGATACAACAAAAAGAAAATGAAGGCAAAACAGCAGTGAACAAGTGCTTTCAGTTATAATCATGTTTTCCATATTTAAATAGCCTTTTATTAAAACCTAGGCGCTTAGGTTGGCACACTTTGCAGATACAGCTGAATCACCTTTAAAGTCAAAATCACAGCATGGCAATTAACAGCAACAAATACAAAACTTGCCAAGGTGACTCATCAGGCAGTGGCTACAGTATGCGTGAATAGGAACTGAAGAGGGCGACTGCTTGACTCATAGAGGTAAATGAGGAAGTCACACCGCCTTTAGAAGTTTTTGTCCACCTCCTCCGATGGAGCGCTGCTGTCATAAACAATCTAGATGTTCAAAATAGAAACGCAACATGTACAGTCATTAACATCCAGCCGTATTAGTCAGTGGCAACTACACTGACTCAAAAACAACCTTTAAGATGCCTTTCATTGTTGGGATATTAATAGCTTATCCCGGTTATTGGATACAGCATTTACATGCAGGAGCTCATGAATATTATACATGAGACTGAAATATTAAGGGAATAGTTGCATGCATGTAAACATATTTCTCTGCCAGGTCTGTACATAGGCAAGTTAATTAATCAATAATGAGCGCCAGTTAACATCACTATCCTTGCAGTCTTTTGTTTTGCAGTCATGCTGGAGTATTATGTAAAACATGCCACGGAGGATGCAAGCATGTATAAGAACTTCCCTGTCCTGTGTTTGAAACCAGTTACCTAAAATACAAGTTAGTGTGTAGTGTCACTGCATAGTTCTTTATGTGTATCTACATAGACGTTCTAGCTTTTAATGTAAAAATTATGAACAGAATAAACCTGAATGTCATTAAGTGACTCAACTGTTAAAAACATACTGTACAAATTACAGTAAGTTCATGTTTATTTTCTCCATCTACCCTTAAGTGTCTGCTGCTCCTCTCTCCCTGGCCATACCTCAGATTATTAATGAAGCGCATAAATGTGTTGTTGGTCAAGTCTATCAGTGTAAAGCATCAGATCATGCAATGCAATCTTTTTTCTTTAAAGGCTGATGTATGTTTCATCTAAAAGTGACATAACGCAAAGCTCATGCATATTCATCTGGAGCAGGGACCAGCTACATACATGGTGATAACTGAAAGTCGCTGGTTAAAGTAGGAGGATTTAGTTGAGACAGTCAAAGAAAATCAGTTCACATGGTGATTGTTTTAATGGCAAATGTATAACAGAGGAGTAACAAGCACTATCATGAGACAAACACTGCTTATGAATAGAAAATAAATAGCAATTAAAGGTGCTGTCAGTTTACTGAAAAGTGTGCTTTTAATCATATCTCATTGTTTAAGTGTGCAATGTGCAGTACAAGCTCAACAGTACAGAATGTAGCATGTTCAGTTCAGTCAAGACATAGAGCTGCTTTTTCTGTTTGAGGGAAATGTCTCTGTCTATGGTGCTGAAGTCCACATGAAGAAAGCCTTTGCAGACAGGATTTAACACTGTATGTACAGTGCATACAGTTACATCATATGGTAACACATGGCTGTGTTTGAGAGTATTCTTACTGCAGGGCACATAACTTATCAGACTTGACAGCTGTGGATTGGCACTCTACTGTCTCACTGGGAAAACTAATCTCTGATATGGTATAATGATGTACATATATGCATTAACTATTTGGTTTTCAAAATATATCACATTTTAGACTAGTCAATAAAGTTTAGTCAGCTAAAGTCGTCTTATTCAAACATGAATTGTTGTCTGTATGTAGAAGCATCCTTCCCCTCAAATGACAGGTCACTGTCACTTTTAATTACAACAGATGTGTTGCGTTTCCTCCACTTGCACATTTTAAGAAAAAAAAGGGGAAATAAATGAAGAAAGAGAGACTATCCCCTGCTGCTCATTGGTTCTCTATGTCTTCTCTGGTCCAGGAGGAGCTCTGTCACATTTATGCCTAAGAAGACAAGTGCTCCCGCAGCTCCCTCTCCTGGGTTTTCAACCCCATCCCTCTCTTTGAAGATCCCTTTTTTATTTTTTTTTGCAGCATCTGCTTTTTTCTCCTTCCCCCAGCCCACTGCTACATTGCCTCCCTTCCTCTTTTCACACTTTGATTGCATGTATCTCTCATCGGAGTCCTCTGGCTAATTGCATCATTCTAATGGTCTTTTTCATGATCATACTTTGTGGTAACTTGACGTTTCATGCGGCTTATTAATTAGAATTAGCGAGAATAGGACCGAAAAGTGAAGAGAAAGTGCTGATCGGTAGTTCGAGTGTAGAAATTGCAATTGTCTTGGTTCAGGGTATTGGGACTGCGAGGGGATCAGGAAATGAGGCTCAGATCCAAAAAGTTTACATCATTCCTGGCTAACCCCTTTATTTTAATCCCATAACATTCCCAGTATAAATAACCACTCTTTCTGTGTGCATACCAGTAAACAGAGTGTAGTAGTGCTCTGATGTCTATTGACACATTATCTCACTTGGCTGCAGCCATTATCAGCAGCATCCACACAGCAACAGGACTTGGCCTGCTAGTGGAGAGAGTAGGTGTCTCCATCGTCGTCTTCTCCTGGCACACACATGCATACACACACACACACACACACACACACACACACACACACACACACACACACACACACAGTGGTGGCAGTGAGGATGTTGGAAGTCTCCTCCTTTAGCTGCAGGGCTTCTCTCTCTCTCTCGCTCGCTCGCTCTCTCGCTCTCTCTCGCTCTCTCCTTCCACTCAGTCACTCCGAGATGCTGCCACGTCAGTGCAATTTAACAGTTCTTTGATCCATGTCCTGAGAGTGAATGGCAACAAATTAAGCAAATTATTTGAACCACCCACGGGCCTAAGGCAAAGAGAGAGGAGGGAGGAGGGACCGGGGGATGCTACAGTTGTTAAAAGGAGGGTCGAGTGTGACTGCCAGAGCCGTGAAGGAGGGAATAAAAAATAAATAAATACGTATACTGTATATAAATGTATGGGATAACCGAGGAATGACCTGAATCAGGGGAGATGTGTTCTGCCTCAGTGGTCTCCACCTGTTCTCAGTGAGAGCCTGGTTCAGTAGTTAGTAAAGGGCTGGCTGGGCTATTTACTTTGGCTTTGGCAGCCGAATGAATGTAGGATTTTCGTGAACAGTATCAGAAAACAACATCACCACCACTTCGTCTTAACTTTAGGAGGAAATCAATTGGGTGTGAAAGGAATTCCTGTCTCTTTTCCTTTTCTTTTCATTGCCTGAGCAAAAACAACGTTTGGTATTTACTCCCTGATGTCTCTCTGTGTTTTTTGATATATTGTTATTGTAGTCCTGCCGGGATGTTGACAGTGCTTTTTAGGAAAAAAGAAAAAAGCAGAGGTAAATTCAATCGCAATGCTTTAAAGTGTTGAATGAATGACAATGAGCCTCGCACTACAACGTGTGCACATTTTCTACATTGTTGGCATTCACCAATATTGCCTTCTTTTGTATATGGTAAATGGCTGCACTTATATGGTGCTTTTATCCAAAGCGCTTTACAATTTTCCACTCATTCACCCGTTAACAAACACACCGATGGCAGCGAGCTACCAAGCCAGGCGCTGGCCTGCCCATCGGGAGTAATTTGGGATTTAGTGTCCTGCCGAAGGATACTTTGACACGTTAATGGAACAATAAATGCACTAAATGTAATCAAAAGGGTAGCAATGCAGCTAAAATTGCTGACGCAAAACTGGAACCTGCTATCACTCTGAAATTGACTGATTTACTGCGACTAACACTAGACAACAACAACTTCATTTACAGTGTTTAATGTTTCTGAAGCGTATTTTGAATTGTGATCAGCTCAAACACACAAAAAACACACAAAATGCAGATTCTCATGCTTAGATCTTCTATGTATGACATTTCTATGGTCACAAAAAATTACTGATTAGGTCTAACTCATTCCCTTTTCTGTGGTGCAGATCTTGTTGCATTTCTTGCCAGGTAACCAAGGTAACCTCTTGATTTTTTGACCACTAGTAGCGCTACGGAGGAACTACCCTGACATACCATGACAAGCAGATCAACATTTGTCCATAACAGAGTACAGGAAGTGTATTCAGTGGTAAATGTGAGAAAAGTTGTTTATTTAACACTGTTTTAGGTTTTTATGATTCAATCTCACATATGGATGTATGAACAATTTATCAATAATAAACTACGAGGGATACCAATGTAAAATCGATTTGAAAAAGGCCAGATGGAGTCCAAAGCCAAAACTTTCTTCTAAGAATCCATTATTAGTTTGTTTCTCACCGTTATTCTCAGTTTGCTCCTTGTTAATGATCCAGCAGTATGTGCTGTGTGCAGCCAGAAGAGCTAGTTTAGAGTTAACACAATACAACTGCTCCCATTATAACTACAATGCACTCATTGTTATATTTAGACCTACCGTGACTGCAGTCCTCTGTCTTATGTTTTTTATATCAGATTTTAAATGATATTTTTAAAGATTCACTAAATATGCAGTTTGCAGTTGATTAGTCATTTATTGCTTTTGGGAAGGGAGACTGCACACTGCTCCAAATTCCTTCATTTGAGAATTATCTTATTTATTTTTCTTATTTTCCTCTTACATAGGATCAACTTCAAGGGGGAAAAACTATATATATATATATAAACTGTGTTTGACAGAAATACCCTGCACCCCATCAGCTGAGGTCAAGGATGGTCTTTCCAGTGTAAGTGCAGACAAATTGTCATTTCAGAGAAGGTTTTGCTGCATCTTCTAGTTCGATACATGCTATCTGCTGACAGAAATTGTGCTGCAACAGTTACAAACTTGTTATATTGCTTGTAACTTCTCCTTGCTGGGTAAAATAATGAAGGTGATGTAAATCCAAGCCAATTTTTTCATCGACCAAAAATCTTTCTTTCCGAAGGAGGCTGAGTGCGCCCCGCAAGATGTCAATCATTCCCTGCCATTACCTCTCTTCCAGGGCTCCCACTCCTGAAATAACTGTGCTCCCTAATATTCTCCATCCTAGCCATCATGATTATGTCGCTCTCAGCGTTCAAATCTCTGAGAGCCTCCTGCACCATATCCCTCTACTCAGTCATCAGAATTTGAGTTAGATAAGTTGTCCTCATTCTTAGTGTCCTCTGCTCAGTTTCCCCAACTTAACAGGAGGAACTGGGCAGACTGGAGCCCTGGCTTCTATAGTCATAATGTAATTTCACAGCTCATTATAGTCCAAGGACCACTCCCTTCAGATGGTGTCAGTAGCGGTACTAGATATGCATTACCTGGCAGATCTGGGTCATACGATATTTGCAAACCATTCTTAGCTCTTCTCTGTCGTTTTTCCAAATGTTAAGACAATCATAGAAACAACATTTGAAACGTCACTAGTTAAAAGTGAATTTATTGTATTTTGCTGTGGTTGACAATATTTGAATTGTCCTGGTGGGCCACCCATTTGGTAATCCATGTGGAACAAAATAAAGGAGAATTATCCTTGAACATTGTATAAAACAAGGTGTTTGATATAGACAGTAGCTTTACTCTATTCCTGCCTATTGAAATACATAGCATTTTGTTTTTCTCTGAGAGTAAATCTGACAATCCACAATGGTAAACTAATTAATGCTTAATGCCTCACATTATTGTAATGAGCCTTAATGAAGCATTTTCCCAGAGCCATTAAGATAAAGATTGTAAAGGATTCAGCACACAGGTGAGCTAACATTTATCTTCAAATCAATGGATTCCCACTGCCTGAGCTGTAATTAGACCGTCAGACTCTGATAAGGGTCATGCCAAACTTGTTGTGTGTACTCAGCAAATGCCTACATGGGTGTGTGTGCGAGTGCCTGCATGCCTGTACATCCACCGCTACCTCGGCTGAACTGCCGTGCAGCAGAGGTCAGCTTTTGCAACAGGCTTGTTATAAATTATCCGATTAACCTTGTGAGACTGAGAGCAGCGCTTGATTTTTGCTCAAGGTGCAATTGTTTTGTCAGACTGCATAGCGATAGAAAGAGGCACAACATGTTGGCTGATGTAATTTAGTGAGGTGATTATATGTCAGCAGCTAGTGTACTGAGCTGTAAGACTAGCACCTTCTCTTTTTAATATGCTGTGCTGCAGGAAAGAAACCTGCAAATTAGGAATGAAAGCCTGATTGATCCATTGATCTGGTGCAAGGAGCTATTACGCACTGCTTCAGCAAAACATGTGGCTGCCTCATGTCAAGATTCATCTAATAGGCTCCTTTTACAGAGCTCTTTTAGAAAAAGACAGGTCAGAGATCAATGTTAGGAAAACAGAATGGACACAGAAAACGACACACTTTGAATACAAATGAGTGCAAATACTTTACACAGTTTGGCTCGATAATGACATATGCACTATTTGACAAATGGTGAAACCTAAAACTACGTATGTTTTTGTACATTTTTAAAACTCTTTAAACCATCAGAAAAGATCAGATGAATGTGCTTATTGGTCATTCAAATGAATCTCTCCAAATATTTACACTGGGAGCATATTTCAGGCTTCCTTTTAGAAATGATATGATGGGAGAATTCAGGCAGGGTTGATCTTCAAGGGGCCATTTACTTGATAGCAAACACCTAATAGAAATGCCAGACACAGAGCTGTGCCCTCAGATTAGTTTGGCTATAAGATCATAATAAAAGTGCCCATCTAAATGTCAAGGAAATTACACACATAATGTCACTTGGAAATAAAAATAAATAAAACATGCCAATCAGGTGGGTTTAGTACATCCACAAGGTAAGTGGGGAAAGTCCTTAGAGATTTGAATTGGACAGCTTGTTATGATAATGCAGGGCCAGCTAATGATGGCAGTGTAGCATGCTTTTCATCTATTGCACCAACTATTGGTCATATAACGACAGTGGAAACATGGGAGCACAACATGATCTCATGAAATATGCTGTAGTTGTGTAAAATAACGTATCATAGATAGCACACTGAAGCTGGTGTGACATTCTGCATTTTGTATTATTTTATTATTATTATTCTTATTATTTGGGAGGTGCTACAGTACAAATCACTGGCCACTGAGACAACCCACTTTAACAGCAGCTTTTTCCTCACTGCAATAAAGACACTGAACTCATCACGTTAATACCCTGGCTTATCCAGCACCTGCTGCTCCCTGATAGAAAACTCACCCGTCTCTTTTGCTGTGGTGTTGCTGTGTATCTGTGTTGTGTTGTAGGATATGTGATATGATGCATGATATAGTATATTGTGGTTGTTTGTGTCTGTTATTGCATTTTGTGGGCGTTAATGTGCTCTTGTGTGTATTGTATGTGATGTAATATACTTCTCGCTACTGTGGCTGTGTGATATTGTTGTTGCTGCTGTGCTGCCATTAAAATGAATTGAACTGTATTGATTTTCTTTGACAAATGAATTTACATCACTTTTTTTATGGTGTCTTTATTGATAAAAAAATATCTAAAAAAGCATAGAATAAAACTTTTGACACATCTTAAGTCACCAATGAATGTATGGATGGAAACCCAACTGATTAAAGGGAGTTAGAAAAAGAGAGATGATATATATTAAATGGCTACAGTTTACTTTGGCTGCAATATTGCACTAAATGTATTTGCATAGAAAATGTAGGCATTGAGGGTGAGATAACTGAAGGAAACAGTGACATGAAAGTGGACCTCAGACGTTTTGTGATGAGTTGTTTATCTCTTCTTAAGTCCATAAACTTTCTTTGGGTTCAGCCCAGGCACAGAAAATAATCCCCAAGTCTTCCTCGTAGTCGCATCACCACAGGCAAACTAGGAGCCCATTGAAGTGAGGAGGAAAACAGAATCTGAAAAATCAAATTCCACATAGCTTTGAAGGAGCAGCAGTACCACTTCACTGGGTCGAATTTTCGAGAGGCTTAATAAAGCAGCAGTGTTCACTCAGAAGTGAATTAGAAAGTATCAGTACATGCATCACTTAGTGATCAAAGTACTTAAATGAGTTTTAAACCATTACAGTAATTTGTTTTTGTTTGGGGGGAAAACAAATTCAAACCTTCCATGCTCCCCACTTCACTTCTGCTCGTTGAGGCTTAGTCAAGCATCATGGGAAAGGCACTAATTACATGCACCCATAATGAAGGCATTGTAAAATATTCATTGAATTCATCTTTAGAACTGCTGTTCTCAAGGCTGCAACTCCCCCGTTTTCCACACAGGGTTAACCGGTGCAGTTTTGTCCGTTGACTGACAATGGCCACAGGTACAGCTGCCTCGTGCCTGTGAGCGAGTTTTTGAGTCACACAGCATTTCTAATTGGTCATGACAGGAGCTTCTGGTTGCCAGATTTGATCTATACAGCCCCTAGAATATTTATTGTTCAGCATCACCCCACACTGTGCCTCTAAAAAATACATTATATGAGACCCAGTGGAGGCAACTACGATGAATAACAACTGGCTAGACAAAATAAATGAAAGAACAAACACAGTAACACACAAAAACTATAAATGTCTTTGATCTGCTGGTTTAGATGAAGTTTGACCCTGTACACTGTACTTTTTGTCACCTTTCTGCTTTATCTTTAGGACTCTGCAGTTAAAGCTGAAATGCATTTCTAATAATGAAGCACTAAGTGAGAATATTATGAGAAAGAAAACATGTTTTTGCACCAGCAGATATCAACGCATGCGCATAGTCAATGATTCACAAGACCTAAACCTTCATTAAATGCAGGGTCACTCCCAGGCAAACTTTTGTTTTCTTCCCTCAAAAAACTTTTTGAAGTCAAGTGTAACGACTCGGGTCAGTGGTGGTTTAACTATACTGTATTATGTTTCCATTGAATTTCCAAGCTTTGTGTTTGTGGTGAAAACTAACTGGCCTGATCTATATAGTTTTTGTAATGAGACACAGATAATCATGTAGAAACCAGTGAGTCAAATCCATCCCTAATTATTTTGTATCTATATGGAATTTTCTTTTTTTTATGGGCCTTTTTAATGTTTATTTTTTTGAAATGATTATCATCACTTTTATACTACTTTTGAAACAAGATGCCTATAGAAAAGAAAAGAGTTTATCATGTTTTACATAATATTGAAATTGTTGTGTCTGCTCAAACTGACCTTACCATCCATAATTTATTCCCTAAAATGGTTAAAGTTTAACATGAAAACATTAATAGCCCCACTTAAGAAGTTGAAAGGTTGCCACTTTGGTGCTCCCAGTGGTAGTATTAAAATTGACACTGGGCAATGCATGTTGCACGGATCCAACCTTGGGACACTGCATATATGTAAGCAAAAGTCCTGCATTCAAAATGTAATGCTAAATCTATGCTTCATTTTATAAGATGATCACTTATTTTGAATTTAAAACTTGATTTGGAAAGTAAATAGTTGCTAAAGCTGTCAGATAAATTTAGTGGAGTAAAAAGTACAATATTTCCCTCTAAAATGTGGTGGAGTAGAAGTATAAAGTAGCAGAAAAATGAAATACTTAAGTACCTCAAAACTGTCTTTAAGTAAATGTACTTAGTTACTTTCCACTACTGACAAAAGGTTATGCCATCATTTAAAGAAGGAAAAGTAATACTTGCATAGCAGTTATATCACACTTATTATGCCACAGAACTGAACATATTTCTTTTTTTTTTTTTACATATGATAACGTAATAAACAACAGTCTTTCTGACATGTAGAAACACATTTCAAGCCCACAATTTTTAGAGTAGTCCTTCATCTTTTATACTGACCTGTGTCCATCTCAGAAATCCATAAACGCTGAAGTACTCTTGATCCAAAGGTGTTTCTTGAAATCCACTGCTGCCAGGCTGAATTGTGATTAGATCAAACTACACTGAACATAGTACTGCTGGATCACTGAGAGATAGTTTATTACTTGCATCTCGGGGTCCTGTGTGAGCTATAGACATCAATATTTAGACATAACGGGATCTGCAGAGGAGAAAACTGTACCAGCGGATACAAATAAACACGTTGCACAGTGGATCACCTTTAGTCTTTCTACTGTTTATCAGTGCATTTAGAGCATCATTCTCATAATGTAAATGTTTAAGGTTCTGTTCATACAAACAATGCACACACACTGAAATAGCCTGTAATATATTGTTTTCCTTCAAACAGAAACTATGCTGCTGGCTGACAGTATATTATGGGTGGTTAACAGTGGGGTCTTTATTGGTACACTGAATAAAATATAACAGTCTCATGTGCCACAATCCAGGGAAAAATGCCCAAATCATACTAAATTCCGTTCAATAATAACATCGCTGGTGGGCTAATGTCAAATATATAATTTAAATTCTGATCTCATCCTCACAAATTCTAATATCGGGTTAGACCAGTTGATGCATAACAATACACTGTGACATCTGGCCTCTCTTTAATTAGTCCTCACAGACTATTACCATGTAAAAACTGAATTCTCGAACATTGACGTTTGAACATGGAAATGTGACATTAGATGGCAGAAAAGGTGGCATTTGGAGCAGACTCAACCTGAATAGGAAGTTAGTTCATTAGGAAAGTCAAAGAAGGGCTCTGTGCGAGACAGGCTTTTTGGGGGGAAATAAAATAAGCTTAGATAATGTGGTGTCAGAGAATCCCTATCATTAGTGGAGATGTGGTGATTCCCTGTCTAGGCTTTACTTCCCACCATAGTTTGAGTGACAGAAACTGTGTTACAATGTGACAAAAGTTGTGTTCAAGGAGGGATCTGATTTCACTCAGTTGATGATGGAAGTATTTTCCACAAAAGTCCTCCTGGGTTTCAAGGGGCTGAAGTATAACCTTATCTTTAATTAAAAGGTTGGACATTTTATTTTGGTTATTTTGGTTGACTTGTGACACTAAGAATGATAAAAAGAGCAACAACAACTGGGAGGCATAGGCTAATTAAGATAAGTTTGAGTGTAATATATATATATATATATATACTGAGAAAACAGATTAAGAAATTCCAAATAGTTTGCCTGATGTCAGCATTTTGCTTCCTGCAGGCTCTCAAGCAGCGCCATGCACACCCAAAGCAGAGATGGGGGGGAAAAGCCTCTTTCAATTCCCAGGATGCAAAAAGATGGAGCAAGGGGAGTTTTCCAAATGATGAGCTCTTGCAAATTGATGACTAGTGAAGATCACTGACAACTTCAAAGCTGTGTGGATCCAGGTCACCTGCGAGACGGAATATGCATTAATGTGTCCTGATTAAAGAGGAACCTGCATTGATCCACATCCACCCAGTCAGTCATTTCCCACCAGTATTATTAAGGAGAATATCTCTGAAAACAAAAAGCAACACAGCCAGTCACCAATTTAGCATTAACATACTCCTCCTAGAACAGATATTAAGAACTAATGTAATTAGACAACACTTTGGTTTCCAAATTTGCAAAGCCCAGGCATCTCGCCATGGTCCTCGGTTTCTTATTTTGAATAGTTGATGCAAATATATTTGTCTGTTGTGATGCTTGTCTGGCTCTTAATGTCCCATAATCCATCGAGTAAGCAGTGGACCAAGAGGCATGACGTTTTCTTCTCACTGCGCTTTCCAACAAGCCCTTGTACTTGGACGACTGATATTCTTTTTCTGATACACAGCGGGAGGAGTTGTCATCACGGTGAAGTAGCATAAAAGTGCAGCAGTGCAATTAGCATAACAGGATGCTTCATTCCTTAGCTTTATAGAGTAGTCAGTATGACAGGAATTTCAAACGCAGTTCTCCCTTCATCTGTCTCTTCCACCAACAATCCAATCTATTTAAAATAAACAACATGCCTGTGTGTTGTAGTGTATTCATGCTGAAGAAACTGCAAAAATGTATAAAGAACAGAGTGAGGGATTGTTTGATTTTTTTCCTTTTCAGTCTTGCAGCACGACTGCATTTTCTCATGGGTGTCATTCTCACAGCCACTCTTTTGATTTTGGGATTGATATTGCTAAAGTGATGGCTGATAAGATATTATTAAAGGACCATCCCCCAAATCATCTGTGTGTCTCTAGAGTATATGTACGCTAATGCTTTAGCAAAACATGTTGAGAATTTAGACTATGCAGTATGCAATTACGATGACTGTTTGGTTTTCCAAAGTTATGAATCTATAGGTCTACAGGCCTTAATGTTCAATCTACTGTACAATAATCCTGCCACTGATTTTTCGATTAAAGCCATAGTTCAACATTTTGGGAAATACGCTGATTTGCTTTCTTGCAGAGAGTTAGGCGAAAAGATTGATACCTCTCTCATATCTGTCAGGTAAATATAAACCTATAGCTAGCAGCTATTAGCTTAGCTTGGCCAGAACCAGCTGACAGGCAAGTAGCAAAGACTCGAGGGAAGTTACTGCGCCTGGCCAAGAAATAGTCTGGCACACAACCCCTTGTAAAACGTCCAATTGTCGTTTTTATGCTTTGGTTTTTGTACAGATTAAACAACTGAGATATAATGTGTTAATTAGTGAGCTTTACATTTTGTTACCTTTGGACAGACTAGCTGATTCTTTGTGATGATCTAAGATAACCAGCTGCTGGTTCCAGCTATATACACAACTGCTGAATTTAAGGTGTTTTTTTTTTTGTAATTTGTTATTTTCAAAGGAACATACAGTAGAACTTCATCATTACTAAATTAGGGCTAATCAATGACGTCCTCTCCTCTCCTGTTGTTACAGAGGTAACAATACTGTACATGCACAGTGATACACACAAACATACAGACTGAAACATACTGTAAGATGGAGAGGAGAGACAGAGAGGGAGAGTCATTCAGATGGGTTGAGATCTGGGACTCTGAGAACAAAGGCGGCCTTAGCACAGATTCTGCACTGGGAGTTCACACTGTAAAAGGGAAGGGACGGCTAGTGTTTCCTTTCCCTCCATTACCCAGAGGTCTTAATTAGTTTAGGTTAATCATGCACTGCTGTAATTGACTACTGTTGTTTCTCCTTTTCATCTATCATTTCACTGCCTGGAACCAACCTGTAGTGGGGCACCTCATTTCACATAAAGGCACTGATACACCCCAATTCCCTAATATGATTGTTATAGCTCCCTTCCTCCCGCTCTGTCTCCTCTTTCTTTCTTTCTTTAATCTCTGTTTCCCACATTTCTCTTTGTCTCTCACACACACACAATCACATACTCACATACTGTGCCAAAACTGCTTAGTATTTGCAATCTTTACAGTCGCTTGTTTCCATGGACTTCCTCCATGGAAACAAGCGACTGTAAAGATTGCAAAGTCAACGGCACAAGACATGAGTGAGAGGTCACTAATCAGGAATCAGTCCACTCTAATCATAACTCGCAACTGCTTCACACAAAAATGCGATGTGTTGATGCTTAACAGAAGTAATCTAGTCACACACTGTAAAATGCTGGCCCCCTTTTTTTTAATCTTTGTTTTATCTCAAAAACAAAGACAAAATCAGCTAGAGGGCACTTGTAATCACAAGGTGCATCTGAAAAAAACATTAATCAAAAATGGTAATTACATTCAGTTTTTCAGGAGGTGTGCTCCTCGCTTGAGTTTAATTTAAGCTATTTGCTGATGATTCTCGTGTTGTGGGTTGATGTCATTGGCAACCTTAGAATATTCAACACTAGGCTGTTGGTCTTAATATTTATAGTATTTTAGAAGGAACTTCACAAATAGCCTACATTTTTAATGTACAATTAAAATATTCTGATACTTTTGTTCAGTTTTCCTGAATTATTGGCTATTACTCAAAGAAAGAGAAAATAGAAAAATAGGAATTTAGTGGGTTTTTTGTTCAATAGGAGCATCGCAACATCTAAAACAAAGTACAGTAAAGCTGGGGACACTTGATTACAGGGCTGATTTACATAGCATTTGCCCACCAAAGACAAATGAAAGCCAGAAGGAAAAGAGCTACATGAAAACAGGTGCGTGACTTGGTGTTGTGGAATGTTCCAAGAAAAGCTGCATTCAATTAGTCTGTCTAAAGACGTTTACAAGCGTCTTGGAAATTCCCACAAGAAATGGTATCGATTGTAAGGTATATCTAGTTCAGTGTTGTAACATTTTATATGTTAATGATCTAGTAACCAAGAAAATAATGATCACTAGTACAGAATAACCCAGGAGGGCATGGTTATCGGTGGCAAATTTTCCCTAGAACTTAGCATTTGTCACATGTACCTGAAAGGGGTAAAACAGTATTTGAATTGGTAAGAGATAACCTTTCAGGACAGTAAAATCCATTAATACAGTTTATTTAAAGGTCAGAGGTGTATGCTTGACTCTCCCAGTCCAGATATACCTCTTTACAGGCAGTGGAGTCAGTAGTGTTTTCAGGGGGAGGTGTTACCATGTACAGTTATAAAAATTATGATAATTTAGTATATTTTAGCTCTATAAATTATCTAGTAATTGTTGATGCATCTTTAGCCATATTTCCTTGTATTGTTAATTCATTTTTGTGTTATTCAGTATCATTTGCTCTTAGTAAACCAATTTAAATGTGCCACAGAGTCGGTAAAAATATATTTCCCACTTGTAGTGCACCTCACAACCTGTTTGAAAACTGTACTATTGGTTGGTATTTCCCTTTCACAGCAATCTTGATTGACATGTTGGCAGGCAATCGCACACTAGAGATGAGCACACATGTGAAATGCAAATACTGTAGAATCTGTTAGAAAGACACATCCCAGTGATTACCTGCTTTTATACACATACTGATTAAAAAGTGACGCTGGTGTTTTCAGCTGTTGGAAATGTAGTCAACAGCTCTCTTATCATCAGGTATGTTTACTAATGCTCTGTAAACTGCATTCTTTAAGCCCATTGTTTTAAAAAAGTGTAACCTAGATATATCTGTGATTACCAACTACAGACCCATATCAGACCTTCTTGTGAAAATAATTGAAAAAGACATGAACTGGCAAGCAACATTTTAACTTCATATGGTTACTTTGACAATATGTGTGTACATATTTTTTTATGTGGTATTGGGACTACTTTCACTGACGTTCTGAATGATATCCATCTTGAAACTGATTCAGGTGAAATATCAGTTCTAGTCCCAGATCTTAGTGCTGCCTTTGCTGTTTACTATTAACATCATTTACTACTAGACAGACCAGAAAACTGGGTTGGACTTTGTGATGCAGTCCTAAAGTGCTTCAAGTCCCATCTCCATGCACTACAGGAAATAATTTGTCTCATTTGGCAAGTTAACATATTAATGACCCAACATGATGTATGGAGTTCCACAAGGCTCAGTCTTCGGGCCCTTTAGTCTAACTGTTCATGCCTGCATTAGATCAAATTATACAAAAACAATGAAAATATGTTATATTTATGCAAATGAAACAAATAATAGAGTATAAATTAGTTCTGCTTAAATTGATAAATGGTTTAGGACCAATATGTATCTCTGACCATATTAATGCTTTCGCCACTGCCTTTGACTGAATCTTGAAACTAACCATTATTCACCTCGCGCTTACATCCTGAACTTCATTTGACTTGTTTCTGTTTCTATTGTTTTTTGTTTGTTTGTTTTTTTTAAAATATATTTTGTGCTGTATTTCTTATTGAATGTATTTTATATTTCTACATCAATACACCTGCCATTAACTGTCTTTACACTATAAACAGTATACTCTAACACAAATATACCCATACTCAAAAACAATGTTAGATGGTCATAAAGACTGAAAGAGAGTTAGAGGATGTCTGTTGTTTAACTAGACTGAGGTGTGAGTACATCGGCATAAACTCTTTACATTGTAACACAAAGGGTTGCCTATTTTTTCCTTTCCCTTCATTAACCAGAGGTCTTAGATGAATGAATGAGTCACACAAGAGTGTGACTTAGAGCGCCAAATCATGTGAACACACCAAAGTCAGAATCTGACAACCCTGTTGGGAGGCACAGGGGAGAGATAATGGCTGCTGTCTGTGCACGCAGCATATGCTAGAACATAAGTGTCTCTGTCAGTGCCTCATGCAGTTTTTGTCTAGGCTGAAGGACATAGATGCAAAAGTAGTGTTTTCCAATTCAGTTTTAAGGGAATGCAGTTTGAGGTTATTTAGATTTTCGTTCGGAGAATCGACAACAAAATAGATGTGTGGTGTCATTAGAGAGCATCCTAGTGCAACTGCAGGTAAAGTCAATTTTAACTAATGGAGATTATCTTAGTGTGTATAAGTTAACCGAAAAAATAAACAGCTCTAGACTGGCTGATGTGGTCCCTCTGCTTTTGGTACCTCCACTCTTATCACCAGCCCGCTGCTTTTCTTTTGGCATTCTCTGGGAAGAAAATTGAAATTATCACAGAGAAAACTCTGCACATCCTGAGCTCATCTAGAGCCGATATAAAATAAATAAAGGCATTTCACACCAACTGTGCAAAGCAAATGTGTTTGTTTTTACTGTCACATTTTAATGGTCTCGGTCCCTCGAGGGGGAGTCCCGCTGTGCAAACCTGTTTCCTGATTGAGGCGTATCTTGGTGGGTTTTCATATTCCAGTTCAATAGTGCCCTCAAATTGTTCATGACTAATTTTGGTGTGCCACTTTCTGTGTTTATTCAGGGCTAACAGCTAGTCTTGGATTGGATGACAACCGAAGAGACAGGCTGACACTGGGCTGTCAGGGTGATGCCAAGCCATCTGCTCCTCTGGAGCTTCCAAGCGGGAGAGAGGTGGGCAGGAGTGGAGAAGAAAAAGAATAAGAAACCTCACACTAACCCTGGAAAATGTCTTTTGCCTCACCCATAATCCCCAAGAAGCTGATATCAATTGACAAAACATAAAATTATCTTAGAAAATATGAGAGGGGAGGTTCACAATTTTCAGTGGGAGGCTGCTTGCACTTGCAAATAACCAAATTCTTACAGAGATTTTGTATTACTCATGGAACCCTGAAGAGAATCCCAGATGGCAGCACCTCAGCAGTCCTGAGTCATCTGATGAGGAGTGCATAAAGGTCATTTCACAAGAAGAAGAGGAACAAGTTGAAGACAGAGAACTATAACATCGGGCAATTTTAATAGTAATTAGTAATACCAGTAGCCGCAATAATTATAGCAGTACATTAATTGTAGGGAGAGGTTCAAATTGTAACTTATATTTCATTAAAGGCTCAAAGCACAATGTCTTTATGTGAGTCAGTAAAGTAGGACATAAAGTGTTTACACAGGAGGCAACTGAAGGATGATCTCTGGTCAGTTTAAAGTGACAGAAGAAAAGGTCCACACCAACATAGTGTACAGTTGATTTTAGATTATCTGTGATTTGCACAAAAGCGGCACTGCAGGAGCAAAACTATGGTTTATTAGAACTTGATAAAAGCTTACTCACCTAAATAATTAATGTGGTGACATCACTAAAAATCGGTCTGACGATCATACAGGTTGTAAACAAGCCAACAGTTCTTTTTTTTCCAGATTAACTACCACTTTATTTAGGGGTAAAACATAAATAAAACCCAAGTATATAAAAAGCAGTTTTCCTTGAAGTGTCACATTTTAATTGCTTTTTCAGGACAACTTTAAAAGTAGCATGAGTAAGACAAAATATTCTTCGCGAGTAAATGGCTTGCTAACGGCACTTGTATTAGAATGTGGAGAATCTGCGACGGCTAGCGTCTCTGTCGAACATAACACTGAACTCCTACCTGCTCACTCATTCTAAGTTGCTCCAGAAATGATGGCATCATTTTCAGGTAAAATGATAAATTAGATTGGGGTTGAGTGGAAATGGTGCTCAGGTTTGGCAGACATGAGAAAAGATGTCAGGCTTTGTACTATGAACACTTTGAGTATTTCTGTAAAAAAAAAAAAAATAAATAAATCCATTCTGGTGGAAATGAAAACTACACTTAATAATAATACTTGCACCTTCTGTTACCCCTTATGTTTGCAAAGAAACAACCATACATCATCACATCCCAAGTCGCTAGACACAAACAAGTCTTGTTTAAGAACAGCGGCACTGTTGTGGTTCTATTTTGGTTGCCTATTTCTTAATGCGTACTAAGACTTGCATTTTCATTTCCTTAATGTCCTGAAAGTCACAGTCACTGGCATGCTAAGCTGGGTATCAATTACCTCCATTGCACTCCTGCATCTCTCTTTCCTCTCAGTTCCTTTGCCTCTGAGAAGGAACAAACAGTGACTTGCAGGCATCTGAAGTCCTGGCTCAGTGATGGAGTGGATGGCAGGCAATAACAGGTATAAAACAAATGCAGCAGAGTGGAACAATAGCAGACAGGGAGCGCACAGAGAATGTGATGACTGGCTTACACAGAGGAACTTTTTCCATTGTTAAATATAATCATCCTCTGTTCCACATGCACACTCAAGGGAAATCCCCCTGGGACTTCATTTACATGAAACCTGGCAAATTTAGCAACTTCTCAGATTCGCTGCTGTGTTTTTGAGGTTAATACATCCCACTAAGCGTGCCTTGGACTTATTTATTGGACCTGAGTGATTGCTATTCAAAAGTTTTCAGAGGGGAACTACATGAATATTGAGGTCATAACATTTTTACACATGTATTATGTGATATTTACCTAATTTATAAGTTAATATAATGATAATGATAGTCAACCCGATTGAAAATGAAGACCCATTATTGTTGTAAACATGTCTGAATCTTTATTTTCAGCCAAATGTTCACAGATTTTTTGAAAATGTCATTACATTTGTGAACATTTTGTTGCATAATAATAGTACAGTAAACATGTTGGGGAATAAATAATACATTGATCTGTGAGAAAATAATTGCAGCAAATCGTGCTTGAGAGACACGATTTCCCCTAAGCACATTGAAATATCATGACTTTCAAACATGTCACACTTATAGCAGATTCAATTAACAGTTGTGACAGCAAGATTAAAAACATCCTCAATGAGACATGCTGCTGCTTATTGTTCTTGACAACAAACCATTATATGTCCTCTTTTTTTATTTATTTTTATTTTATTTAATCAAAACTACATATATTGCACAATGTTTAATTGTGATGGTAAGTCACACACATAATCTACAGAACTTTGGAAGTAAACAACAGAACAGCCTTGTGTCCATAGCGTAAATACATTTCAAATTGTTCACAAGTAGTCTGGACCCAGGGTCTAGATGAAGTGCCGTCCTCATTTGGGTTGGATTATGTTTGCCTCGTCATTGTATGTTTTGTTCAGTCCATCAGCAGGTCATGTGAAAGGGTATGTGTTAGCTAAACTGCCAAACTGATTGAAAGGGCTGAAGTGGTAATAGTAGCTATGGAGAAATGGTATTCAGACAGAATATGTAATGTTGAACTTTCCAATAAATTATATAATACATTTATAAAGTAAACTACATAATCTACTCACTATCTTGCATCTGGCGGTGCTGCTCCACACGTTGTCCTTTGTCATATAATACAGGGTGATGAGAAACACAATCAACAAGTCCGGAGTTGTGACGCGATGTCCGTTCCCACAACGTGATTAGTTATTAGGTCGAAAATTTCACTTTGTCCAATACTTTGGTTTATGACCAAACACCCGCATAGCTAATGACATTCCCATCAGCTTCAGCTGTATATTGTGTTTAGTAATTGGCAAATGCTAGTGTGGGAAATTTTATTCAGCAAATGTGGTATAATATTGAGTATAATGGTGAATCAGTATTGAATCATTGCAGGGTAAGGTCAGAGAGGTCATAATCAATATTACAGTATTATGTATAAGTTAGTCAAAGTTAATCATATTGATAATGGTCAGGTAAAGTCAGGTTCAGTCATAATCATGATGTAGTCATGTGTTGTTGGATGTGGGCATAATCATAGAAGTCTTTCATTCTTAATGAAGTGCAGCAGCTGGCAGTGGGAGGTTAGAGTGTATCAGACAAAGGAGTATTATTGTGAGGACAGTGGGAAAGAGTCCTTGAGTGAAAACAAGCAGTTCCTCAGTTGATACAAAAAAGGGAGGAAACCGTGGTGCCTGGCTCAGAATAAGATTGAAAACATCACAGAAATTAGGCCGAGGTCAGCAGGTGGTTATACAACTTTGAGCCCACAGAAGGAGGAGTGAAAATGGCTATAAAAGAAGATGTGTGCGTTGGATTGTCAGTTACTTCATGGACTGACTC